>JAUMHH010220865.1:0-12181 GCA_032359455.1 Chlamys rubida
CACAAACCAATGACGTAACAATCAATACCTGCTCACAAGAGAAGATAACTCTGCAATACGCAAAGACGGAATTGTCTAGCCAGTGTTACGGACATATAATTTAGACTGGCCATTTTGTTATTAAGTGGTCCCGGCATTCAAGTCATTGCAATATCCAATAACTTAAGTTGCAAACGAATGTGGCTTGATGATCTACTGGGAACAAAGATGATTGAATTAACTGACGTTTGTTTGATTATCTGCAGTGAACCAGAGGTCTGTATTATCCACTTGGAAAGACGATGATTCGATTGTCCCTAGGCGTGAATACGGCTTGATTATCAAATAGGAACGAAGGTCGCTTGAGTATCGACTTAAAACAAGCGTGATTAGGTACTGTTTATCTGGAACCAAGATATCTTGGTTATCTACAAATGCTGTTAGATGATCTACCGAGAATGATGGCGACTTGGTTCACTACTGGACAGGAAGGTGGCTGGATATCCTTCTGTGACAAAATCGGCTAGATTATCATTTCTGGCGGAAGCTGGCTGTAGTTTGTACTAGAAATGATTGTGATTGGCTTATCTACAGGAAAGAAAGATGGCTAGATATCAGGGCTTCTTTGTATATAACAACAAGTTTATTTTCAAAATAGCTAATTAAGTCTCATCAAATATATGATAAAATAAAAGCTACAAAAACCTCGCACATGCAAAAGTACCGAGTTCACATCGGGAACTTCTTAGGTTCAATAATATAAAAACCACGTGACAAATCAAACCGATAAGTATACCTATGTCAGTAAGACTTAATCCGACTAGACATTGATCTGTTCTACAGACGGTGGCTCAGTCTAGGACTCGGCTGTATGCAATTCTATCAACTTATAATATGTAATGATAAATTAAGGTACACAAAATTAATAGGTCATATACAATAATTATTTAAAAAAGAAGATATACATGACCTGATATAACTCAATAATCACATATCTCTGAACATTTAATAATTGTTTTGTATTTTTTTCTCAAATTAAATTTAAAACCTTATTTACGTTTTTGATAATTAACGTTAAGCTTGATAACCTGGTTCGTGTGCTTTATTTCAAATTTCATGTATGACGTGATGGTAGTGAGTGATGTCGAGTAATTTCCCGTAACATTCAGATATCAATAAATGCCAAAACAGCTGAACGGGATTATCGTATATCACTATAAAGGTCGATATATACAAAGAGGTATCTTTTATTGTCGCCCTAAAGAAGAACACGTGTTACAATAGACTCTGTATCCGGCTGGTATCGACAATGTATTGACGTTTGAAGCTAGTAATACAGGTGTTTTGATAAACTGACAATGTTTCCGTTACTTACATGTATTGGACATGTATTTACAGGTGTTTTGATAGACTGACAATGTTTCCGTTACTTACATGTTTTGGACATGTATTAACAGGTGTTTTGATAGACTGACAATGTGTCCGTTACTTATCTGTATTGGACATGTATTTACAGGTGTTTTGATAGACTGACAATCTTTCCATTACTTACATGGTTTGGACATGTATTAACAGGTGTTTTGATAGACTGACATTCTGTCCATTACTTACATGGTTTGGACATGTATTAACAGGTGTTTTGATAGACTGACATTCTGTCTATTACTTACATGTTTTGGACATGTATGAACAGGTGTTTTGATAGACTGACAATGTGTCCGTTACTCATCTGTATTGGACATGTATTAACAGGTGTTTTGATAGACTGACATTCTGTCCATTACTTACATGTTTTGGACATGTATGAACAGGTGTTTTGATAGACTGACAATGTTTCCGTTACTTACCTGTATTGGACACGTATTAGCAGGTGTTTTGATAGACTGGCAATGTTTCCGTTACTTATCTGTATTGGACATGTATGAACAGGTGTTTTGATAGACTGACAATCTTTCCATTACTTACATGTTTTGGACATGTATGACCAGGTGTTTTGATAGACTGACAATGTTTCCGTTACTTATCTGTATTGGACATGTATTAACAGGTGTTTTGATAGACTGACAATCTTTCCATTACCTACATGTATTGGACATGTATGACCAGGTGTTTTGATAGACTGACAATCTTTCCATTACCTACATGTATTGGACATGTATGACCAGGTGTTTTAATAGACTGACAATGTTTCCGTTACTTATCTGTATTGGACATGTATTTACAGGTGTTTTGATAGACTGACAATGTTTCCGTTACATATCTGTATTGGATATGTATGAACAGGTGTTTTGATAGACTGACAATGTTTCCGTTACTCACCTGTATTGGACATGTATTTACAGGTGTTTTGATAGATTGACAATCTTTCCATTACTTACATGATTTGGACATGTATTAACAGGTGTTCTAGTAATCTATGAATGTTTCCGTTACTTACCTGTATTGGACATGTATGAACAGGTGTTTTGATAGACTGACAAGTGTGCCACCACTTCTCTGTATTGGACATGTATTTACAGGTGTGTTATAATCGACTGACAATGTTTCCGTTACTTACATGTATTGGACACGTATTGACAGGTGTTTCGATAGACTGACAATGTTTCCGTTACTTACATGTTTTGGACACGTATTTAAAAGTGTTACTTACATGTATTGGAATGTTTTAACAGGTGTTTTGATAGACTGACAATGTTTCCGTTACTTACATATATTGGTAGACATGTATGGTGTCTCATCTTCAATTCACTGCACCTATCAGTTGACTGTTGAGCAGCCATCTGGACATGGTTGTGCCAAGTAAAATAATCATAACGCCACTTTCATTTATATATCAGGTGAATTTTTCAAAATCATAAATGCTATATAAGAAGATTGATCATGCTATATAGATATATTTATATTTGATTGTATATAGTTTCATATAAAACCAGTGACATGTTTATTTGTTTGGTTGCCGTGACTAGTGCGTGCAGACGGCTTGTAGTAGTCTTAGTCATAGAAATGTCACGCTTAAACACCAGTAGATTTTAATATTTGATGGCGAATTTATAAAAGGGTGAAAAGTCAGGGGGTGTTCGCATCTCTCTTTACCGCGTTGGTTTATACACTTCCGGTTGTCAAAAACAGAAGCCTTTGGCATTCTTATATGCCATTAAACTTGACAAACTAGGCTTTTGTCAGGTATGTATCCATGAGTCTAGACAGTTGTCATTAATATTGAACTTAAACACATAAAAGCTATTAGCTTTCAAACTAAGAAGCAACTTATAGTAAATTATTTAGTTGAGCGAGTCCAATACCAGTAAATACCATAGACCAACCATTAATATCCTACTATCCTCATGAACTAATCATCCATTCTTTATTAACAATAAATACCCTGAACTAACCATCCAATCTTTATTAACAATAAATACCTTGAACTAATCATCCATTCTTTATTAACCAATAAATACCCTGAACTAACCATACAATCTTTATTAACAATAAATACCTTGAACTAATCATCCATTCTTTATTAACCAATAAATACCCTGAACTAACAATCCGATCTTTATTCACCAATAAATACCCTGAACTAAACATCCGTACTTTATTAACAATATATACTCTGAACTAACAATCCGATCGTTATTAACAATAAATACCCTGAACTAAACATCCATTCTTTATTAACAATAAATACCCTGAACTACACATCCATTCTTTATTAACAATAAATACCCTGAACTACACATCCATTCTTTATTAACAATATATACCCTGAACTAATCATCCGTAGTTTATTAACCAATGAATACCCTGAACTAATCATCCGTTCTTTACTAACAATAAATACCCTGAACTAACTATCCGATCTTTATTAACAAATACATACCCTAACTAACCATCCGTTCTTTATTAACAAATACATACCCTAACTAACCATCCGTATTTCATTAACAATAAATATCATGAACTAATCATCCGTTCTTTATTAACCAATAAATACCCTGAAATAATCATCCATTCTTTATTAACCAATAAATACCCTGAACTAAACATCCGTACTTTATTAATCAATAAATACCCTGAACTAAACATCCGTTCTTTATTAACCAATAAATACCCTGAACTAAACATCCGTTCTTTATAAACAATAAATACCCTGAACTAACCATCCGTTCTTTATTAACCAATAAATACCCTGAACTAATCATACGTTCTTTATTAACCAATAAATACCCGGAACTAAACATCCGTACTTTTTAACTGAGAAATACCCTGAACTAACAATATGTTCTTTATTTACCAATGAATATTCAGAACTAGCCATCCGGGCCTTTTATTTTAACCAATAAATACTTTGAACTTACAATCCGTAATTAATCAAGACCTTTACCTCCAATGAAAAGTAACAATCGACTATATGACCTGAAAAAGTGTAAATATTTACCTATATAGTTACCAGGCAATACAACCTGGTGGTGGTTTCTGGAGATCGGATTGGAGTAATGACTTTGATTTTAAAACAGAAAAAATGTGCACTTTACCACACAAAATGTCGATACAACAATAAACCACATCGTCAGTACACATGGAACAGATCAAACCTAAAAGTCGACATAATAATGTGCTACATTGTCAGTGCACATAGAACAATTTTGAGTTCAAAGTCGACATAATCATGTGCCACATTGTCAGTGCACATAGAACAATTTTGAGTTCAAAGTCGACATAATCATGTTCCACATTGTCAGTGAACAGAGAACAATTTCGAGTTTATAGTCGACATTACCATGTGCCTATATGAATCCCAATTAAGTCGATGTCCATCAAAAGAGAACGGGAAATGACAATAAAACAACAAGGCACACTAATAAGCATAATCAACAACATAAAGCTTATCACAAAAGAAATAGAACAAGCACCAATGCGATCATATGGCGACCATAAACCATGTCCATAGTCTTCTCAATCTGCATTTCTCGAAACCCTATAAGTTTGTCGGTTAGCAGTCGACAACTACAACGGAAATCATAATATGCCGAACAAAATCATTATAACCGAATAAAATGCAGCATGCAAACATTGCAGTTAAGGTGAGCAGGAAAGTTACTATCAAGAAAAGGAAAGTTCACGATCGAAAATTAGACATCTTTACGCCATATAAAACCCTTATTGATAAAACAAATAAAAAACTGATTTCAGAGTTATTACTTGGTTTATACGTTTAACCTTGTACATTTATAGGAAGTAGGATAACAAATACATAACGAAACGCATTCTAACATATACAGCAACAGCAAAATATTATACAACTAAATCAAAACAGCTAATTCAAGATGTGTTACCTGTTTTAGAGTGTCCAGCTTGTAGGGCTAAAATTAACACGACAAGTCCGAGAAAGGCCGATGTTACGTCCATTTTGTTACAGGCACTTCAATGAATTGATGTAGTGTTTGGCTGAGAAAATATAATTTAGTTCGTCTCAGGAAAATCTTGTCTGTTAAAGGGTCATGAATCACACCAAAATTGTTTAAATAGCATAAGAACGCCAACGGATAGCTCATATTAGTCTTTCAGGGGGCACAATTGGGGTATGTCTTTTTAGATAAGTATAAATCTTATTTTTTGAAATAAAAATGGACACATATTTATTAATAACAATTTTGACTTTTTTGATTGACTGATAGACAAATTAAAATATATATTTTTACATTTAAAAAATATTTACATGCATCAAACCCTCTTTTGGGCCTTTCATAACCTGGACAATATAAGCCAATCAGGACGCATCATTTTCTACCTATTACGAATAACCTGACTTCTATAGAGAATGTATTGACCGTCACTAATTAAATAAAAATAAATTGTTCCTCAACAGTCGCTTGCCAAGGAGTGGGTGCCGAATACTAACTTTCATCTTTGATAATTAAATTTACAGTATTAGATGATATTGGTTTACAGTGCAGGGATTAACTATTATAGCGATCTACTCAGCAAGTCGATTCTAGAACAATAAGGTGGCGTGGCCTTTTCCATTAGCGCTAATGCCTAAAAGAAATCCCTTGCATATTAAAAGGGATGAAACGGCGTCTTTCAATATCATCTCATTTCGTTAGCCATCTTAATTTTGTCTGTCACCAGACAAGTGTCTAGGACAGCTTTTAAGATAATCAAAGGGGCATAGCCTTGTGTATTATTCTGAAACATGTGTCTATGGTAGTCTAAGCTACTTACATAAAACATATGCAACTATAAATGGATGTATATGCAAATTCATTTTAACATTTCTTTGTGCTTTTTTCTTTTCATAGGTGCGGATGCCATTTTGGGTTCGCGTACCTTTTGTGAAACTGTTCATTAAAAACCTTTTACAGAACCTCACAAACATATTGTCATTTCTTATCGATTCTTTTTCTTTACGTCATCACAATATCCGAAACCTTGTTTCACAATCAGTCGTTTCGTCGTTAAATATGATTCTCTATTTCCACAAATGTTTCGATATTTATTTATTAAGTCATCTTATACAGTGAACATATTCATGTGTAAACTGAAATCATCTACCGTGAATGTAGTGTCTTTGATTTCAAATTCTGGAGGGTATATACAACCGATTTAGTCAATAAATTTCTTGTGATTCAAAGACAGAACATCATCGATATATCTTAATGTGAAATTGAAAGACTTCGCTAGTTTTTAGTTACCAGACCTGATAAGCTAATCAATAAATCCAGCTTCATATAAAAACCAAAAACAAATCGGACAGAAGAGGACCAATGTTTGTTCCCATAGAAATGCCTACAGTTTACCGGAATATCTTTCCCACCAAACTCAACTAACCTATTGTCAACTAGAAACTCAATCATTCTCACAATATTTGTCCTCAGTATTTTTCATTTTGCCTTTGTTGCGTTGTGCAAAAGGAACACAGCAAGATATTTTACAAATATATATTTATATCGCCGCTGGCATTTCATTTCTTTGTGAAAAAAACTCTTGTTTCAAGGGATCTCAGGCCTTCCTTCAGTTTAGTATAAAGTATAGCAGTGTTAATTGTCTAAATGTCAAAAGATTTGATAGAAGAGAAAATGATGTTCGAGATTGATCAACAAATCGCTTTAATTCTAAACACTCCAATTATTTCACTTCTTCAACATATACAGTGTCATTTCTCGACTAAAACCCTTACTTAGCGGTGTGCAGCATGGTAGTGAGATGTTTGGACAATGGTTTGGTTGAGGCAGGTCTGTGTCCTTATCATTAATGGGTATTCGAGAAGATTGTAATACAGAAGCATGCTAAGCTAGAATTTCGTCTTTCGAAAAAAATGGAAAATGTATTGGTAGAGTTTCCTTGGTTATCGAGCAAGCCTTGTTCTTTCTGCAATGTAGTGATGTTTGCGGACAAATTAAGTAATAAGATGCTTTTTACAGACACAACAACATACCTATTATGCAGTTTGTTGAGGGTTGTTTTGACATTGGGGTCAAGAAATACAGATTTGTGTTTTGTTTTCATTTTAAATGAACAGTTTCAGGAATGTGCCAAACATCCAGCAACTGTCTCGTTAAGCAGTCAGACATCAAGTAAATGTCCCAAATCAGTGTTCAGGCATCAAGTGACTGGCCCCGATTAGCAACAACAATATCATAAAGTGACAGGCAGAATTGATCAAATATCATTGAGTTGTAAATTAAATTGATAACTATGCTATTGAGTTGCATGTGGAATTGATAATACTAACATAAGGTTGTAGGTGAAAATGATAATAATAGCGTTGGGTTGTAGAATCAAATAATAACAATATAACTGGGTTGTAGGCTCAAATAATAATAATATCATTGGATTTGTAGGTGGATTGATAACAATATAATTGGGTTAAACGTGAAATTGAAAATTGTAAGTTGATTGATAACAATATAATTGGGTTAAACGTGGAATTGAAATGTGTAGGTGGATTGATAACAATATAATTGGGTTAAACGTGGACTTGAAATTTGTAGGTGGATTGATAACAATATAATTGGGTTAAACGTGGAATTGAAAATAATGTAATTGAGTTATTCTGAAACATTTATAAATGATAAATGATACGCTTTGGTATACAACCATTGCACAACACTTATCTCTTCATTCCATGTAAGATACATCTTAAAGTTACGTATAATGTTAAGGGAATGGAGTTTTAAAAAGTAAGGATACCTTCAAGTGATATTGATTCAGTGATTTAGCACAATAAGAAATGGCAAAGTTGAGTGTGCCCTGGCCTGGGCAAACGTTCAACACTAAAATGCAGGTGTTGCCAAACCCGGCTCTAGGAAATAAAAGATTGTTAAAAAAGTAAGAAATACAAATATCTCAAACATTGCAATAGGTGAAGCAGATTTATTTTTATTGCTTTTAGCAATCCGTTCCTCTATCGAGACACAGAAAAACACCACAACACATCAACGAAATTAAAGCCTATTCAAAACTAATTAATTCCTATTATTTGATATACCAGTCACCAATACTCATCTTCCTCACTATCGTCGTCGAAATAGTTTGTATATTTCTTTGTTGTCATATAATATCCAGTATTAACTATCGGAGATTTTGCTTTTTCACTTCGATTATTCGTATTGAAATCTTTACATGGAAATCGTTTAGAATCTTCATGATAGCGCATGATGTCACGTGACTCCACCGATGACAACATATCTGTTACGAGCACTTTTGTCTTGAAATACGCATGCTCCATGATGGGGAACCTGACTGTGTAGATTATGTCCCCCAGTACCTCCCGCCTGTTTGTATCCGTCACCTCCAGGACCTGGCGTCCACACTCCACCTCTGACCACCGTATCACCGCCTCGTACACCACGCTCTCCTCCACCGCCAGTTCGTCCGACTCTGTGATACTCTTCACACAGACGCCACACAGGTCAACGAAACTGGTAGATGTCATCACTTCCGGTGATCTTGCAATCACATGTACACAATCCTCTTTTAAGCTTTCTTCCGTATACACATGGGCTTCTTCCAATAGTACGCATACGTTTTCAGTGGTCAAAGAACCCTTCAGGAATGTTTCACACTTTGTGACGAGATGATCACAAATGTATTCCCTCGCAACTGACAGCACAGATGTGACGGTCTCCACGGTCAGTTTTATTTCATCTGTATACAGATATCTGTTAATTGAAAGGGGGGGACTGTAAATTATTTGTTATCAACCAACATCAACAAACCACAAATATCAAGCATTTAAGATGTCATTTAACTATATAAAACTAAACATTTTATTTTAAAATATTACACATTATAAAATAATGGTATACTAACTGTACTTGTTGTATGATTTCTAACGCCCGAATTCCACACAAAAATGACCCCCAAGTTGGCTGAATGATGAATTCCGTTATTTGTTTTTTTTTTATTTACATGTTTGGGATTTTTTGTAATTTACCTCAAAAACATAAAAAATGTTCGTGCTGAATGATCAGAAATAATTATCGACTCTTTTTCTACCAGATTTCCCTCAAACATCGCATAGAATACTGGACTCCTGCTGAGAAGGATCGTTCTATGAGCGGAAATCTTTTCTTTTTCATCTTCAAGCAGAAAGGTGACGTCACATGCTAGACCGGAAGTGAAGAGACAATCGAGACAATGGTTCAGTGATTTATCAACTTGCCAGCCTCGCTCTGGTAACTGATCGTGAGATGATGCCATTGCAACCTAAACATGAAAAAGGTACATGCGTTATTTGTTTGTATTTCATTTACCCTGTAACTACATACATTTTATTATTAATAGTATATTTTAATATGTTTGAATACATTTAATGATGACGAATAAAAGAAATATAGTTTTTTAATTCATAAATTACGTGTTTTTTGCATTTTTGCTGTTTCCTTTTTTCATGATATCTCATTTAAAATACATTATGAAAGAAACAAATATGTTAAAACATATAGGATGTTTCAGATTTATTTGATTGTGACGTAAATTATGGAAGTCGTAATACTTATTACTCACCTCGTTATATAAGATTTTTTCCCTTTGTAGGCAGGCCCCCCATACCTATAATCACGGTCTAGTGATCACCGAGTATCTTAGCTCAATCACGTATTACACGACATAACGTTTTACTTCATGTAAATATAGTACATATATTACCTTAACATTCTACTAGTAAAAACCTCCTACAACTTACTTATATATTTTTGCTCGCGTTTTGTTTAGTACAAATTATATATATATAGCATACGTGTACAAACAATACAACATTACACGTTATTGTGTTACATCTATATATAGTACATATTTATATTACCTGGATTATGTAATATAGTTTATTTGATATTGCTAGAGAAAGTTTAGCACTTTATTTTACATAAAACCTCAATAACAAGCTGTCTTTAACTAGATCTGAAATCACAATTCACACACTTCTTACAACACCTGTTTATAAACATCCTGTTCGAATATCTGATGACGTCATTCCACGATTAGATATAGTTATCGTACCACTTCACGAATAATAAGTACGTATGTTATTCAGATCATGGTATTATCAAAGTACCTACCTCTTTGTCTTTGTTTAAAACTGTTACACTTGTGCTCAACTGAAATCACTCACAACCCAATAATCTCTGAAAACGAAAGTAGGCCTAGACTTACTTATATCACTTACTGGTTACTAGAAATATTCAGAGGCACCAAAGAGGAAATCAAATCCTTCTTCTTGTCATTCGTCTCGTAAAGAAATGTAGAACTAGAAATATTCAGAGGCACCAAAGGGGTATCCAAATCCTACTTCTAACTGTCATTCCTCTCTAAACGGAAAACAGAACTAAAATTATTCCTCAATATTCCGGGGGAGCGCGAGTCGTACTTCTGCCTTATAATCATATTTAAAGCTAAAAGTAAATATAGATTTATTGCGAAGCACTCAAAGGGCTCTGAAAGTTATGTAAAACTGGAATTATTTAGAGACACTGAGGGGTCTCATGAATCCTATTTCTGCCTCTGAAAAGGTAAGTAGAAGTAGAATTATTTAATAACAGATAAGGGGGATGTCAATCTTCTGTTAGGTTAGAAACACCTTGAACATGACAGTAAACATAGAGATGTTCCGAGTTCTGTTTAATCATTTACCATCTATGTCATGTTGATATCGCCATGCTGCAGTTAATAAAATAATACATGGTTCTCAATTACACTCTTATAATGATGTGCATTGTTTATTTATATCCAAAAGGACAGTTTACCAGACGCTTAGAATTCAATGCATCCAAAACAGAATATGAACAATGAATATCATTGTTATGGATCAATACTGAAACAATGTGATCCGGAAGTGTTAGCGTCTTCCGCTTCATCGACGACACCCGCCATGAAAATGTAGTTCACACCCAAGTAAGGTCACGTCGTCAATGTGAAGAAGCACAAGGCATACTAAGGATCATTATCAAAAGGTCGACCTTTAATTAATGTAGTACAAGAAAATAGAATATCTCACAATGAGATCATGAATGCGAAAATAACACTTACAAACTTGCCTGTAGTCTTCATCAAAATCCATCTTCCAGAAACATGTGCTGCTAGTTTGTCCGTCAGTATTCAATATCTATCACGTTAATCGTGATATTAGAAAGAAGCTACGACACGTAATCGCCGTAGGTGCGTGAAGCAAGAATGTTACTTTCATTCAACAGGCGTGAAAGGATGCTATCAGGGCTAACCATCTTGTGGTGTTTCAGACCACAGAAACGGTTCTCAACTCCTAACATGTAACATCGATCTTTGTCACATCAGATTATGGGCTTGTTGAAGCGCTCCTAAATTGCTTGTAGAAGATATCGCTTAAGATTTGGAAACTTTAAGAACTATTACAACCTCATGCCTAAGTAGAGCAACCTTGCGTAGGTCAACTGTTCGATTAGGACCAAAGTCATTGTGGGTCGTGACCTCTGTTTACTTCTGAAAGCATTGGAATGGTGGTTATTCACTCAGACTCCAGCACGCCATAATTGATTGAAGGAAATTATTTTTCATTTGAAAACCGCATAATAAATTTATTCTGACTCTCTGAAAAACGCTCATTTTGACGGCGATAACAATGACAAATTGCATCATATAACAAATAGGTCACTATAACTTCGATAACGCCATACACCTCTGTACTCCTGTTACACCCATATCACGAGTAGCTATAGATATATGT
>JAUMHH010220887.1:0-12180 GCA_032359455.1 Chlamys rubida
GTACTAAGGTTGATGGATGTTTTCTCATTCTGCTGGTTAAAATGCTTTGTTTTGTGGCAGGTTTTAATTGTACATAGGATTAAAGTCGCCTTCTGGCTTCGAGCTAGAGGGAATTTCCCTTTAGCTCAGTGGTAGATGGTTCGACTAGGAACCTGGAGATGGAGGGTTCGATCCCCGCGGTGGAAACACACTATTCTCTTTTCTGTTACAGTTGTTTCGATGTCACTTTACCGGTTCTCGTCCTAAGCACGTGACATTATTTGGATTTGATTTGCATGGCAAATATGTTACTTGGTCGAATATGTTTATACCTTTTCAAGGGACTATATGAAAGTTTTTTTTGTATCTGTTGTCAAAAGTTCGAATTACCGTTTTGCTGACACTATTCTCTTGTTGTTGTCATGTTTTATTTGAAACATGGTTTGGTTCCAAACAAGAGTCGTGAAAGACACTGAATGTGTATTGGTACACAATGGTATTAATTTTGACGTACGAACAAACAAAAACTTATTTTTAAAACGACAGATACTTTTTGGCACGGTTTAAAAGAAATACTAACAATTATGTATTTGTTGTAGCCTAAACGTTTACTGCATGTTTCGGAACAACTAAGACATACATTTTCACTATTTTGACAAATTAAAGAACAGCTGATGAGTCCTAATTGTTTACTTTCTTCTTCTTCTTTTTCGTATCGACATAATAATTTTCTTTAGGTGCTCCATTAGAATCGCATCTCAAACCAAAAAACAATTTCAACACACATTAAGTCACACAGATAATTTATTCAGGTCATTTTTAGTAACAAACTGATAGACTATCTTACAAAATAATCATCTTATTTACTTAAAGACAGCACTATCATTATATATCGGTCACGCCGATGTGGTATAATATGGTAATATATACAAATATATCCTTTAGTTGAGGTCAATACGTAGTTTTGTAAACCATAGGAAAATTTATACATTATAATTTAGACTAAAATTAAAGTAAATTAGAATCAAATCTACTACATAAATAACAGAAATTGAGGAATTGATGTAATCGTGAACTTAAGCACGATAAACAGGAAGGATACTTGTTTCCTGATCAAATGTTGCTGTTCTTAATTACGGACACCGCCCGAATGTAGCATAAACCTTTTCCTAGTTGATAAAACCACGTATTGAGCAGGTGCAAAAAGTTATCTTTATTTCACTATCTTTGTTATGTAAACACCGGACATCGTCTGTTATGTAAGGTTTTACTGGCATGATCATCACAAATGCTATCTTAATGACTACTTGTCAGTACAAAGTCAAAACAACTGTCAGTGGTCATCATTATACTAAGTTTATATCACATATAAATATAAGTTTTAATCAACTGTCATGTGATGCTAATGACTCGCTTACTATGTTATATAGTGACAGCGTTTTGGTGAGGACTACCAATACAAGATACGGGGTTCTACAAGTCATGGAGCACTGTGAACTAACCGACTACACAGTCTGAGGACATGTTTTCTCAGAACCGGAAACTCAAGTATCCACAACCCGGTAACATATAATTAATTTGATCATTTGAACCTGAAGTAATATGGAATACACGTAAATGAATATGATTTTGTTAATGAAAGTTTTCACTTCGTCTACTTTGTAGCAGAATGATGCAAAATGGCACTGGATCAAATGGGACCTCAGGGGTGAGTGAGTGAAACGTAACATTACATACAATAAAATAACGGTTGACTTCAGTTTTTGATTTAATCTATGTCATTCGGGCCTGACCTGAGCAATATTTAACCCAGCTTTTGGGTCCGGTGAATATTACTCAGATCGGGTTTGAAGCAACGGACACATGGACATATCTCAGTGCTAATGTCTTTAATTTAGGATCAATCATGATTTGGCGAAAAGTAAAATGCTATTTCAACAACTAAAGGTGTTTGTCCCATTTCAACACTCCTATGACGTCACTGAATTAGTGTTCTTTCCATTAAAGTCTTAACCCTTTATGGTACATGTATTGCTCATTGAAAGAAATTGTCTGTTTTTCTTCTATGACGTCATGATTTATGGCAATTATTTTCCCGTTCAGAAACGGGAATCATGATCGCTATGAAAGGAAAATACATCCTCAAACTCATGATAGTCAGCTATCATGTGTAACTTACTCTCATTAGATACTTGTGAAATGGTAAAAGTCGCTCGGTAAAGCTGAAGTATTTATGCATATTAGAAAATTAACTAATTCGAGTAAAGAGGAATATGACAACTAACTATAACTTATTTGAGGACCTCTATCTTTAAACTGAATTATGCGGAGTGATACACAGTAGATATACTTCACACCCTTCCGTCCACTAGTTACCCAGTTTAAAGTATAATGACGTCACACGAAGGAGTTTATCTCGCGTAGTATTGTCCGATTGGAGACCCAGTCACTAATGATAGAGGATTTATACTCGTCCCAGTCCAACTTCCGCTGCAAATTGTCCTGCATCACAGTCTCTTTCGGGTATGCTCGGACGTTTTCCCTCAGCATACACCGAACGTCGTCGTTAAGGTATTTCAGGAATATTTTTTTCGATAACATCACCACTTCCGCGCCATTGCTCACCTGGAATTTATAAACTGATGTGAGCAACAATTTGAATAGTGCATAAGGAATCGATATGAAAAAATCGTGTTTTAATCATGTATGTTTATAAGGCATCTTGGATTACTTTTTGCATGCGTACATGACTGATGACACAAAAATACAAAGTTTTGTGGACCATTGACCTTATGTGGTGTTAAGTTCTCTTGCTATAACGTCACCGTTACATTTAAACCAAAGAAAATATGACACAGCTTCATCACACAAGAATCATCATGAAGAATACCAGAGAGACATCAAAACAGAACGAAAGTCGTAATCATCATAACACTGTAAACTCCGACAGTAATCTGATTCAGCACAAGTTGATAAAGAAGAAAAAGCGTTTCCAGTACCACAGTTAACTCCCGGCATAATATTTCTTAAATCATGGAGATATTTTGATTTTCAATAATCTAAGAGATATTGAATAACTCTTAATCACGATAGACACTGAAATAGGTCTGACATGATTACAAACGTAAACTTTTTCAATGTAAACTGAAGGCTGTCATAGACATGCCTAGCTGAGTTGTGATTGGTCAGCATGGCAGCTTATATTTAGAACGGCGTTTGTACTTTCGAACCTATAATATATATAAGGAAGGCAGGAATGTTACTACTGAGGAAAGGAAAGTAACTGAGAGATACGAGTTGTCACGTTTGTTATAGAGTTGTAATACTGCAGGAAAGTGTTAAAATATGAAGATGGCAAAAAGGAGACTGTGATAACTAGAATTTCAAGGTTATAGAATAATACGAGTACTCAAAATAAATCCATCGAAAAAAATCTGAACGTGAGAATATGTTTATTTCAATAATTTCCTATTACACTAGGGTGTACCGATGATCTGTTGAAAAATACACCCGCCAGTTTAAGTTAGAAAGACACATACACCAATTCTTTGAGATGTGACTTATGTTTAGCATGACGAACGAAAAACAGATAACCAACCATTGAAAACCGCCCTATTTCATATTAAACATCTTACTTACGACAGAGAACAAATTGCATAACACATCTGGTATGTGGCAAAGTTGAAGACATGTCTTTTTTTTAAAATCTAAGACCGTTGCACAACTAACAAAATTGTTAGTGGCTATTCTGTATTACAGTGGATATGTATTGGAATATATAACAGATTAGCCTTAAGTAGTAGTGACCTTGCTCAAATCCGAATTTTAAGAAGGTCTTTGTTAGGAGTTAATCTAGGAATTTTAGTGGTTAATCGCGTAAAGCACGCGTGGTTCAGTAAACTTACCAGAGCGGTAGGAGGCGATTCGTTCAACATGTCGTCAATATCATCACTCCCCCATCCCCCATAAATATAAGTGATAGCGTGCTCAATCCAAAGACCCACCGTATACTGACGAATTCCATATATAATGTAAACTTTCATTTTCTCGAGCACTTTAATTTTAGGAGTTAATCGAGTAAAGAACGCATGGTTCAGTAAACTTACCAGAGCGGTAGGAGGCGATTCGTTCAGCATGTCGTCAATGTCATCACTCCCCCATCCCGTCAGCGTGTTGATACCCTGCAATGACATCAGGGCATTGTCAACAGTACATAAGTATAGGTGACAGTGTGCTCAATCCACAGACTAGACTGATGAATTCTATATATACTGTAAACTTTAATTTTCTCGATCACTTTAATTTTGTTTTTGTACTTCAAACAACCTACTCATGAGAAATTTGAATTTAAAATAAGAAAGAACAAATTAATTATTCGAAAATGCTATTTAACTATCCTCCAAATTGAGAAGAGGGGGTTTGTATATTATATGTGATCGTGGTCATGTTTGACATAGTATTACATGCCAAACATGTTATGATCACAGTTGAGAAGAAATGCCAGTGTAACATCGCCAATACTTTAATAAAATGCTACAACTAATACATTTACTGGATATGTAAATGACTTTTGTAGGAGGCTGCTACAGGACTGCACAACATAAACTAGTATCGCTGCTTGCAAGAATAACTAAAATCAAAGAATAATGTTTATTAATCAAAAGGAAATTACGTTTTGTTCTTCATTTAAACAAGATAAACAAGGCCCTCTCTGTGTGTGGAACTGTGGGTTCCCGGCCTCACAAAATGTAACCGAATTTAAAGTTCGACCTGTGGGTTTCCTGGTTTCCCAGATATACAGGTTTCCTGGACAGAGGGTAGTCGACAATACTTACAAAGGAGTCCTTAGGATGCAACAGTTCTATCATAACGAAGATGTTTTCTCGTCGACTGGTAAGCTGTTCCTGAAAGTCCGGGGAGTCCCGAGGAGAGGGTTTCATTGACCGCATTTTATCCGTTGATGGAAACATCTGTGAGAAACATTCATATTGTCGGTCATTATTAGCAGGGATGAGAACATCCAAAGGATGATGGTTAGGGAGGTTTGATCTAAATACCATTGACATTCCGGTCTGGTTTATTATCTTATATGTTGACAATATAATCAATATTTACCCTATGTTCAATCATAAATAGGAACAAAGAGAAAATAACAATTCCAAAACGGCATCTGAACTTTATTTTCATTTCATCTGGTATCGTTTACTTGGAATACGTTACTGTTCATATTATTACTTATTTGAGTCGATCAGTCTGCATATCTAATCATCATATAAGAGTTCTGACGTATTGTAAACATGCTATCTGATAACCTCTCTAGGCATGATATTAACCCGATTATTAGAAACATTCGTATGCTTAAACATCAACCACAAAAAATCGTAAATACTGAAACCTCAAGCGATATTATTTTACCGTTTTCAGTAGACTCTACATCCCTAAACAAGGATGTGACATGATAAGATGTTTGTAATAATTTTTGGTCTGGACGCCCATTCATGCTCGATATAAGCTATGGAACATAGAAAGTGGTGCTCATCGAATACTCACAAATACGATCATAGATTGGGGCTCTAGCTTGGGTTAACACTAGGATGGGGCACTTATTCACAGCTTAGCTGCTTGATGGATCGTACAAAAGGAGACCTTTACATTATTAAAGTTTATTCTTACCGATTATTTTTATAAATGCCTTTCACAAATTTTCATTTCTCGTATAGGAAAAATATTTTTCAAAAACATTTGATCATTTTGTTTTGTTTTTTGGTTTTTAGTTTGGAATAAGCATGTTGCATTTCTTGTAAAATGTTTATAAATGAAGAATGTGCGATCATCAAAATCAGTAAATTCATTGTTGCGCTAAAGCTTGGACCTAAGATTATATTCAGTGATAATGGGAGGGAGAGCTAATTAATAAATGGGGCACCAGTTCATGGACAAGTGGTTGCTTATATTCCCGAGTGATTTTTCTTTTCCGTTAACACTGTTTCAGTACTACGATTCGGCAGAATTTTACCTTCAAACGTTCCTTTTCCTGACATGTGATAACGAAATGAATTACTCAGTTTATAAAAAAAAAAGAAAAAGAACGTAGACAAGACATGACTTACAAAATGCCCGTATGGTAAATCATCTTGACTAATTATTTACTAAACAAAATAGCACAACGTAATAAAAAACAATCTATGTAATAAAGTATAGGTCAAAGAAGTAATATAGACGGTAAAATCCCATATAACACTGGATCCTAATGGAGGTATGTCCGTAGGATACGAATTACTTAAAATAGTATATGGGGCAAAGAAGTAATTCCAACAGTGTGGACAAGTTAAGGTTGTCAAATTTTCGGAGCGATCCGCTCCTTTATCAAGACACAGTGAAACAGAACAGTTACATGTACATATACATCATATTACAAGAAGATAGAACTGATATATATACTATAATTGAAAATATAGCTATTATATAAAACCAATAGTCCCCTCGGCTAAAGACAGCCGAAGGCAACAATTAGGCTGAGAGCATCGCGGACAAGGATAAAGTATATATAGACTATCTGAACTTAAATCAGATTATAAGATATTTTATTTCGTTCAAGATGACTTGCCAACGTATCAAAAAACGTAAGTTAAGAAACACAAACATAAAAAACTGATAAATAAGACACGGACACTAGTACAATAGAAGCAGTGACGAAAAGTGTTCGATACTGTATCAATGAGAATGACCATATCACTGACTTAGTCTAATCTAATTCCGTGATCATACCCACTGGACTCTTTTTGACTGTGTGTGAAGGCTTTGCACCTATTTTGACTGTTTGTAAGAAGGTTCTAAACTCATTTTTACTTTGGGTGTGCAGGCTCTGGACTCATTTTGACTTTGGATGTGTAGGCTCTGGACCCATTTTGACTTCGGGTGTGTAGGCCTAAGACTCATTTTGACTTTGGGTGTGTAGGCTCTGGACTCATTTTGACTTTGGGTGTGTAGGCTCTGGACTAATTTTTTACTTTGGATGTGTAGGCCTTAGACTCATTTTGACTTCGGGTGTATATGCTTTGGACTCATTTAGACTTTGGGTGTGTAGGTTTTGGACTCATTTTGACTTAGGTGTGTATGCTTTGGACTTATTTAGACTTTGGATGTGTAGGCTGTGGACTCACTTTGACTTCAGGTGTGCAGGCTTTGGACTTATTTTGACTTTGGGTGTGTAGGCTTTGGACTCATTTTGACTTCAGGTGTGCAGGCTTTGGACTTATTTTGACATGGGTATGTAGGTCATGGACCCGTTTTGACTTGGGTAAACATTTGACTCATTTTGACTTTTGTGTGTAGGCTTTAGTATCGTTTTGACTTTTTGGTGTGTCGGCTTTGGTCTCGTTTTGACCTTTGGTGTGCATGCTTTGGACGTATTTTGACTTCAGGTGCGTAGGCAGGCTGTGGACTCACTTTGACTTCAGGTGTGCAGGCTTTGGACTTATTTAGACTTTGGGTGTGTAGGTCATGGACCCGTTTTGACTTGGGTAAACATTTGACTCATTTTGACTGTTGTGTGTAGGCTTTAGTATCGTTTTGACTTTTTGGTGTGTCGGCTTTGGTCTCGTTTTGACCTTTGGTGTGTAGGCTTTGGTCTGGTTTTGACTTTTGGTGTGTAGGCTTTGGTCTCGTTTTGACTTTGGATGTGTAGGTTCTAGACCTTTGGGTATACATTGGACTCATTTTGACTGAGTACTCAATTAATACGTTTACCAAGAGTACATGTCAGTATCTCTTACACATAATTTTTCAAGCTCGATTAGCCTTTGATTCTCATCAATACAGTATCAATACACTACGCATTTTGCAAAATTAAAACATAAATGTGTGCAAAAACTAAAAATACATACAAAATGTGCTGACAATTTGCCGAGAGTGACTTTGGTATATTTGTCCAGTGGGCTTTCTGATATCCCCGCTGGAGCGTCCTCGGGATTTGGGCACTTGTATGGGGGAATCCGCAAATCAAAACTTTTCACACTAGAAAACCCACTGGGGATGCGGTTCTGCACATTATCCTCGTCCTCCTCACATAAGGTCACCATGTGCCCAGTGTGGTTGGTGCCGGTGAGGCGGGGGAGCGTCAACTTGACCCTTTCTGGGTCAGGCGTCGGGACATCCTGTCTATCCAGCCTAACCTTTTCTTGGACTTGTTCCCCAATTATTTTCTGCAGATTTAGTCAAAGTACTAAATCATAATATCGACTAAATCACAATCGGAAATATAGAGAACACATAAATAAGGTTAACGATTATGACATGTCAAACTTGGTAATATTTGATCATCTTGTGATTCATAATGTAAAACTTGTTATATTGTATTTTGTTTCATTTATTGTCAATAACATGCTATTTATCTAAATCATCCTTAATTGCCCTGTCAAAAAGCTGACCGTTACACAATGTCATATTCAATAACATGTTATTTATATACAAAATCCTTTGCAGACTTACCTATCAGGTGGTTTATTTTTTAATCGATCAATATCTATAATCTGATTCATAATATTTTTTGATAAGTGTTCAACATCATTTGTATCATAAGCTATCCGGCGGAAGCAGTTTCGTTGTGTTCTGTGCTAAAGTTTTGGCGTTAATGTGCGTTAACTTCACTTGCTGAAATCATTATTTAAACAAAACTACAATTAAATTCACAATATTTGAGCATGGAATATAGGGTATAGCTTTAAATACTAAACTAAAAGTTATACAAAATGAATCTCAATATTTAGAAACAAAATCGAAGGATGTTTAAATATTGCAACGTTTGACATGCCATAACCTACACAATGCTTGGTTCTGACAATGGTTATTTTATCAAAGTCATGATATTTGCTAACAAATAAGCACGAAGTGAGATGAAAATTGTGGATACTACAAAGCATATAACTGAAAAGCTAAACAGTTATTTCTATAAATAATCAAACAATCGAAAAACAAATGCGTCAACATCTACGATCTACAACTAAATATCACATCTATCCACACATGCTAATTCGTACCTTTTTGAGCTGATCGTAGTACTTAGACATGTCATCAAATACTTCAGGTGACATTTGGAACTCCCTTCTCTTCCTCGTCTGCCCTGTATTTACCCTTGGAGCTAGAAAAAGAGTAATTCTTCATTTAACAGTTTAGTTACTCAGTGTTGATACGCAGGTTGTCAATAAGTGATGTTTACACAAGGCCAAACGATGATAACAATAACAAAGTAAATATAGCAGGCACCTTCACATACGACAGTAGTGTCAATTAGCACACAGTTAATATTAAAGTAGTGTTAGTTAGTAAACTTAAACATACAACTTACATTGCAGTACTGCTTTCGAATCTTAAGTACCACTTATGAGTCCAAAATAGACGAAATGGCCGTACGGTGCCGTTAAGTTTACTTTGTTTGGCTGTCTGCATCAACAAACAATATTTCCAAACAGGTGCTTCATTTTCCCGTATTTCTGGTGGTTATTTAAAGGTTAATCAGTGTGAATAAAACAAACAGTTACTACTGCAGTAATCTTAATTAGTTCACTAAAACGTACATTAAATACTACAATGGTGTTAATAAGTATACTTAACATTCCGCTTATACTGTATAGTATTAGACTATACTGAGTTAGTGTCAATAGGCGAACGTAAATGTTACAGTGTTAATAGAGTAGTGTTAATAAGCTAACTTAACATATACAACATTAGCTACGAACCAAAACATGTAAATTTGTTGTCTTAATTTTACAAATGTTTTTATAGTAATCTTTTCCCTTTCCTATATTTCTACAAATGTTTCAGAACATTTTTTAACATTGACTTTCATTCATTTAATATTTTTGCCACTAGTGAACAATACATAATGCTGACTTTATTTACATTTCTAAATATTTAAATATTTCACATTTCTCAGGAATTTTGTAAGAAAGATAACGAATATTCAAATTGAAATAATATAATTAGTTTTGTAGTACTTACTGGGCGTGTTCCCCAACTCTGGCAATATGACGTCACACATTGGGTCCAATTTCCTTTGCACTTGACCAGCCTTTTTAGCTTTTGTCGATTTGAGTTTTTTAAGAACTTCACACGACCCCTTCAACCAAAAACACAACACTCATTTAATGTCACGACATCACTAAGTCACTTACACTATCCTTATCAGTAGGGTAGCAGTCTTCGTGTTTATAGTTATTTTGTACCTTTTCTCGCTCACAAATCCGTACATGTAGGTGATTAATAGAGTATACAATTATGAAAAATGAAAAAAGAAACTTACGGACTTAATAAAGTACAACCAATCACTGGTTTTCCCGTCCTCTGTTATCAAAGTGCCCCTTCTGCAACAAAAGAGCAAGCGTATAATTAATGTCCCCTTTTCGACGAAAGGAGCAATACTCATTTACTAGACTAACTATTCACTGGTAATTGGCTATATACTTCAACAAATTCATCATTAGATTCATCAATAGATTTAATTCTTCTATCGACCTACCATTTTGCCACTAAGAAATAATATTCATATGACGTAAAACTACATGAATCTCACTTACTTGAAATAATGCAACAGACATGCCCCTTGTTCGTTCTCCAGCTTTTCTATCGGCCAAGTCTGCATCAGTGGAACTTGTCTGTTGTATAAAGACAATATACAATATTAATGTCAATTCAGTAATGATTTATAAACAATATCCTGGATAACTGTCAGCACAATAACCATTTATAAACAATATACAGTATCAGGATCAACTTTATATATGCATATATGCATTCTTTGTGCTTGGATTGAAAAGCTATTTTCATTGTGTCGACTATAAAACTATTTAAACAGATAATATTCATATTTTTACATTATTTTAACCAGTGAATTACGCTCCACGCTAAAAAATTAATTAGTTTTACTACTGTTACAATTAACAATACTTGTTATTTACACACTTAACTAACCAATCATAGACCGGAGTCTAGTATGAAAATATAATCCAGTCAGCACCTCTTGTCGCTATATTTTTAAACAGGAGGTGGACTATCTGTTTACGGTAGACCGTGTCTTCATAAAAGGAAAATAGAATAATCCTGCGATTCTATTCTTGTTTTCTTTATGAATAGCAATAATTACATATCACGAAGGTGTGAACAGTTTGATGTTTTTCAAAGTGCGTAGCACAAGTGGAAAGTAGTAACCTCTCGAGTGTAATATAACTATTTTTATCAAGAAACTAAGAATATCCGCTATTTCATGAAAACTAAATAAATGTATACAGACCCGATACGATCGTGGTTGTGAAGAATAAAGTTGATTGTAAATGCGTATAAATTCATTCGTTATATATTTGTATTAATTTCAAATAAAAAGGGAATTTAACTGATAAGACAAGAGTTTACATACATCGTCTACCATCAGTTTCATGAGAACATAATTTTTATATCTGAATATATACCGGAGGAACTGTACGTGTTCGGCTTCCTCGTCTGGGTTTTCTGCCTTCATAAATATTCTGTTGAAGTCTTCTTTGCCAATTACGAGCAATTCCATCGGGGAGGCACTTTCTACGGTAGCAGTCCGCAGTGTGTTGAATATCAGGCCTATTTCCTGTCGTACATAAACGACATCTAGTAAGTACAGTGACAAAGGAAGCGTTCACAACAGTTCTATCGAATCTTTAAAATTTAATATATTTTATAATTTATCTGGGTTTTTTTTCTAAAAAAAGCTGATATTATAACACGGCATATTATCTCATTATCTCTTATATTACCAAGACTGATTTCAATTATTATATCAGTAGAAAACAAAAATCATCTTGTTTGTAAATCATTGGTTTAATTGTCAACCGAATGAACGCTGTACTGAAAGGGTTTATTTTCTCAGTCTCATATCTCCATTAATTTATCATTATTTTAAAATATGTTCGTCAATGTAAACACATTAAAGTGGATGTGTATTAAAACCAAATTAGTCGTTTTTATAAATTGGTGGTGAACCGTAAAAGTTTTACTTTACTAAGAACCATGACGAGATAGAGAACACTAAGAACCATGACGAGACAGAGAACACTAAGAACCATGACGAGATAGAGAACACTAAGAACCATGACGAGATAGAGAACACTAAGAACCATGACGAGATAGAGAACACTAAGAACCATGACGAGATAGAGAACACTAAGAACCATGACG
>JAUMHH010220898.1:0-12180 GCA_032359455.1 Chlamys rubida
ATAAATGACGTAACAATCAATACCTGCTCACAAGAGAAGATAACTCTGCAATACGCAAATACGGAATAGATGTGTGTCTATAAAACTCATAATAGTTCAGGGAAAAAATCACTGTGTCATCAGACGAAAACGAATTCAAAATCTCATATCATCTTTTGATACCCAAAACAACTCACACTTCCAGAAACATAGTATCTGAAAAAAGAGCACATTGACTTTTTTATATTTATTCTATTCGTTCAAAGAAATGAAAGATATATCTTTTAACTATGCTTCCTATTATCACCTTACTATCTCGGGAGGGAGTCAAATGGATTTTTTTGGAGATATGTTAGTGTTTGTTGTAGCAGCTCTGACACAAAGGCATCCTCATATCATTAAGGGGCGGTAGAAAGGCCGAGTATGACACCCGTCCTTTTCATCAGTGGAAAGAACAAATTAAAGTCTGGTATATACTGCAGGTATAAACGTCAAATTATGAATAATTTCACAACAACAAAGAAAGATAAAATATTGAAACGAAAAATAAGGCAGTGACAAATCTATATTAGCACATTCATGCATAGCTAATGTAACGACTGATTATATAAACGCAGCGAAAGTATAGCAGAAATCACTCATATTCTATACAAATAATTAAACAACTCTTTGTGGTGACAAAATATCTTTCATTTTTTTGCGTTTAAAGAGGAGCTCATCACTAAGACGTAAAGCTGCATACATATACAAAAAACAGCCTTGAAGGCCATGACAAAAATTATTACCTCCGAAGTAAAAATGCGGAATCAAAATACATTACTCACATTTAAAAATCAATCATTCAGTCTCCATTTAAAATCGGGAATTTCTGTTACATCAATCAGTTTTACTGTCAGAATAATAACAACAAACTTACAAGGCTGAAGCTGATCTATTTAGACTTGCTTAAAGTAGACTAATAAAGTATGCTAATGTGACGTCATATACGAAGCGTTCACATTCATGTTTTCACAAAATACCAAACTCCGTCCAAGTTTACCGTGACCTGTGACCCATCGACAGTTCCCTTAAGTAACATACATCGAGCGGAAGTGACGACAAACAGGAAGCTGTCACATTCCGGTTGTCTGTAACATTTAATGCCACACAGTCCTTGGTTCGATGCGTCCGTGTCCTGGAGAATAGAAAGTACGTCACCAGTGGCTCCAAGCTTGGCTCCCCAGCGATGACATGTACCTGTTCAAATACGTATTATTATATTCCAATCAAAAATATAAATATTAAGTATCACATAAAAAATACTGTTTTAGCATCTTTAAAAACTTACATGAGGTGTTTTTAACTTAACTTTTCACCTGATTTAAAGGGATTTGATGAGGGACGCAATTCTGTAAGAAAATCACATAAAATACGAATAAAAGGCAGCTAAGCCATTAGCTTAATTTATGCATAGGAAACACTAAACAATATCATTTTGAATATTTTCCGAATTTTTGTGGATTCTTCTTGTGCATAACAGTAAGACTTATGTCCCTTGTGGCTTAGCCAGTAGTCCCCTAAGGGTGAGGGGCCACGGGTCATCTGAGGGTCATGGTCAGTTAATGTCAAGGGGACGTTGAGCCCTCTCCATCAGTCAGCCATCTTAAATTTAAGCTGTGTTACCTATCCGATCCAGTAAAGTTATAGCATTTTTTTCTGCAAAATACCCACCCTCTACTTCCCTTTCGTTTTGTCCTCTTCTGGACAATACTACTGACTTAAGGTGTTATTCATGATTTAACGGTTTTTTGTAGTATTCAACAGTTAAAAGTTTCATGTACATTATATGTTTGTATTTTTATGCTATATTTCTAATTCGGAAAATTTCCTCAAATTTCATAAATAAATACTTAGTCGCCCTCTTTGAGGGTGGCCTTTTTCATTCACAGTCCGTGTTGTGTCGTTTATTGTTATAGTGAGTAGATGCATAAATAGATTTAATACAACCGGCAGCATTCAATCAACGTTGTTGTTTGTGAACATAACTCTAGTCGTTTTGTTTTTATGTATGTTGCCTGGTTTCCTGTGGTCATTGCGTCTGTAATATTATATAATTGTCACCTTGTATAGCTGTTAGGGGTAAGAATTTGGAAATAGGCAAACCCTGACTATGTGTATTTTCAATTTGATCACAAAAACCGAGATATTAATAACTTTTTGATAACTTAATGTATTAGCTCCTACCTCATCAATGTGGAAATATTGAAATCAAACAATATACAAGGCAGCTGGTAGAGTATAAAACAACATAAAACTAAGTCTTTTAACTCTGAAGTGGAATACGTACGACATGCGATCGGACATCCCCTGACCTCCATGCTCATCGATCTGTAGTTAGTTCCGGAGACGGGTATAACCCGGATGAACTTGGCGACGACGGTTCCTTCTAGTTCATTGGTCACGATTGTATTGCTGTCAACGTTTCCGGGAAACACCTTAATAAAGCAGGAAGGAGATTTGGCCAAATGGTATTAAAAACGAAACATGTACATATAGACGACATTTCAGGTAAATCTTTATTTTTCTTATTTTCCTCATATGACCTTCATAGTACCAAAAAGGTACATACTACATATCACTGATTATTGAAGTTTAATAGTAGTCGACGTTTCAATCAAATGTGACCCTTGTGATGTAGAAAACGGGTTAATGATACTTAATTTACAAGAAAATAATCAATGTGTAGATCTTTTCTAAGATATAACAAAATAAAACAACCTAAAGGAGGGGTGCCAATTTTGACACTATTTGAGTCTAATTCCCCTATTAACTTATCAGGGGTCTCCATGTAAAAGTTTCCTTTGTCCAAATTTAGATTTTTAAAGGAGGTGTGCCAATTGGGGCCTTCTGTTGGCTATCTACATACCTAGGGGTTATACCATCATGAAATGACAAGAAATTAAGGTCAGCGTGGGGACCCTTCCAAGATATGAGGAGGTAAAGTGGGGTACCAAAATCACACATGGTCTCTTTTTTTAAAAAAAACCACATATTATTTTTGATTATTGTGTATCAATAAAGCTGAAAATAAATAAAATAGCCAAAAAAAATGTTTTCACACTTTTTTAACACTTTAACTTTTATTCATATGCAATAACTCTGTTTTATTTTTTTCATTTTTACAAAAACCACATAATTGTTCTTTAATTATTTAGAAAAGTATCCGAATTTCAAAAACATTATACTTAAAATGTAAACCAACATATATAAATACTTACTTTTTTATATATCTGAAAGTCAGATGCATGTCTAAATAAAAGATAACAGTTCAGTTGTTGCGAGGCTTTTGTGACATAGTTATTTTGAATAACAAAAAAAAAAAAAACACACCCCGCTCACTTTGACCTCCAATTCGGTTAAGATACCTATAGCTACAATTTTGGTATGAACATTGTGGGGTTTTCATATGTATTTAGGCACAAAAAAGGAAAAACTGTTGACATAATTAAGCCGATATACAAGGTCACAGTGACCTACTTATCAATCATGTGCTACCCCTTTCGGCCATTTTCATCATTGGCAGCTTTATTGTTACACAATCAATCAAAATTATGAGAAAACTTTCAAAAAATAATATGTGGTTTTATAAATAGAAAAGACCATTTGTGATTTTGGCCAAACATTTGGACAAAGGAAACACATTTACATGGAGACCCCGGATAAGTTAATAGGGGAATTAGACACTTCGAAATGGTGAGCGTCTTCTGCTTCATCGAGTATTTCTGTCATGAAAAACATATTCAGACACAGACTTACTGCAATTTTCTGCATTTTCCGGTTTAATCAAAAGTACCACAAAAAGAACAAAAAAGAATCACCTGTTCGTCGCCTGCATAGTTCAATAAATATAGCCAGGTAAGTCCGTCCATACTGACGGTGACTTTGTAAGAGGACACCCTCTGATTATTCCTGTTCCGTCCACGAGTTAATATGGCATTTAGTATCGAGACAGTTCTGAATTCCACCTGTGAGTTACAAGGACACAAACACATTTATTATATTGATTAGTATGTAATGTAAATAATGTCTAGTAATACCTGTACATGATGGCTTGTACCACCTGTAAATAGTGTCTAGTGTTACCTGTGAATAGTGTAAAGTGTTACCTGTTAATTGTGTCTTTGTTTACCTCTAAATAGTGTAAACCAATGCATATAAATAGTGTCTTGTGTTACCAGTAAATAGTGTGAAGTGCACTTGCTAACAATGTTTAGTAATACTTGTTAATAAAGTTTTACAAGTAAAAAGTTTCAGTACTACTTATGCACCTATAAATAGTGCATTGCGTCACCTGCAAATAGTATGTGCTGACACCTGTTAAAAATGTTTAGTTCAGCCTGTAAATAGTATCCAGTACTACCTGTAAATAGTGTCTAGTACTACCTGTAAATAGTGTCTAGTTATACCTGTAAATAGTGTCTACAATGTAGTTCTACCTCTAAATAGTGTCTAGTGTTACCTGTAAATAGTGTCTAGTACTACCTGTAAATAGTAGCCAGTACTACCTGTAAATAGTATCCAGTACTACCTGTAAATAGTGTCTAGTACTACCTGTAAATAGTGTCTAGTTCTACCTGTAAATAGTGTCTACAATGTAGTTCTACCTCTAAATAGTATCTAGTGTTACCTGTAAATAGTGTCTAGTACTACCTGTAAATAGTGTCTAGTACTACCTGTAAATAGTGTCTTGTACTACCTGTAAATAGTGTCTAGTACTACCTGTAAATAGTGTCTTGTACTACCTGTAAATAGTGTCTAGTGTTACATGTAAATAGTGTCTTGTACTACCTGTAAATAGTGTCTAGTGCTATCTGAAAAGAAAACATCTACAACTTCTTGTAAATGGTGACTACTATTACCTGTAAAGGGTGTCTAGTTTCACCTCTAAATAATGTCTGGTGTAACCTGTAAATAGTGGTTTTGTTTACCCGTTAAAATGTATAACCTGTGTATAATGTTACGTGTAAGTAACGCCAATTATTACCTGTTAGTAACGTCCAGAGTTAGATGTTAGTAACGTCCAGTGTTACCTGTAAGTAGTGTCCAGTGTTACCTACAAGAAGTGTCCAGTGTAACCTGTAAGTAACGTGCAGTGTTACCTGTAAGTATTGTCAAGTGTTACCTGTAAGTAGTGTCCAGTGTTACATGTAATTAAAATACAGTGTTACCTGTAAGTAGTGTCATAGTATTACCTGTAAGTAGTGTCTTATGTACTTATAATTGAAATAAAGTGTAACCTGTATATGTAAGTAATGTCCAGTGTTACTTGTAAGTAACGTCCAGTGCCACCTGTAAGTAGTGTCCATGGTTACCAGTACCCGGTATGTAGTATACAGTGTTACCTGTAGGTAGTGTCCATGGTTACCAGTATGTACATAGTGTAGTATACAGTGTTACATGTAAGTAACGTCCAGTGTTACCTGTAAGTAGCGTCCAGTGTCACCTGTATGTAACGTCCAGTGTCACCTGTAAGTAGTGTCCATGGTTACCAGTATGTACACAGTGTAGTATACAGTTTTACATGTAAGTAACGTTCAGTGTTACCTGTAAGTAGTGTCCAGTGTCACCTGTATGTAACGTCCAATGTCACCTGTAAGTAGTGTCCAGTGTCACCTGTATGTAACGTCCAGTGTCACCTGTAAGTAGTGTCCATGGTTACCAGTATGTACATAGTGTAGTATACAGAGTTACATGTAAGTAACGTTCAGTGTTACCTGTAAGTAGTGTCCAGTGTCACCAGTATGTAACGTCCAGTGTCATCTGTAAGTAACGTCCAATGTCACCTGTAAATAGTGCCAAGGGTTATCAGTATGTAGTATACAGTGTTACCTGTAAGTAACGTTCAGTGTCACCTGTAAGTAGTGTCCATGGTTACCAGTATGTACATAGTGTAGTATACAGTGTTACATGTAAGTAACGTCCAGTGTCACATGTATGTAACGTCCAGTGTCACCTGTATGTAACGTCCAGTGTCACCTGTAAGTAACGTCCAATGTCACCTGTAAGTAGTGCCAAGGGTTATCAGTATGTAGTATACAGTGTTACGTCTACATGTAAGTAACGTTCAGTGTTACCTGTAAGTAGTCACCGTTTCCTGTGAAACCAGGACACCATGCATCTTCACTGTTGATTCTAGACTTGTAAGTCGGACAATTTGCATGGGAAGATGACGCAGTGATTGCAGCATCAGAAACACCGTTTGGTCCAGTCACAAGATTACTGTTACAAGTCGGAGGACTTCCTGAAAAAAATTAATATATATCATTAAACCTCATCTTTATTGCAGTGCCTTTGATTGGATTATTTATATCACAGGAAATGTTTGATATTAATTCAAACATTCAAAACACCTTTAAATTAATTACGTTTTTTTTGTCTTTTTATTTTCAATATTTCTGATTAGCCGAATTTTAGGTTTCTGTTAATAGTATACTCCCGAGTAGCATAATTATATATAAATGGGATTGCTCAAATGATTTTCTGAATTCTCCGCGATCTATATTTGACACTTCTATAGAGCATGTTGTGTCCACTGGCGAGGGAGGAGGTAGGAAGGGACGGTATGGAAGTGCAGTTAGAACCTGAACATTTTGATAATCTGGTATGATTAAGTAAATCATATCTTATGTTATGTGTTATGACACTAACTTAATATTAAACACACTTTATCAAAAATGGTAAAAGCACAAATGTCGATTCATAGCAAAAAAGCACCTCTTATTAGTAGCCATTTGGTTTGGACACGTACAGAACTCACATGACAGATATCACTAAAACACATTTAGCAATACAGCGATATCTACGGCAAAAACACATCACCTGGTATGGTACTATATGCTCCTATATGAAGGCAAATTTTTACGCACATGTAGAAGATAGCAATTCCACAGATAATTGTCTTTGTAAACCATGTACTTGAGTCGTTCACCTAGACAAGAGGCCACTGATACTGTGTTTGACCCCATTGTTTGCCTCTATATGTTTGTATACATTCAGATAAGAAACGATTGGTAATCAATTTCGCTTCTGGGCTGCCCTTAAAATTATTTCCGAATATAAATAAGAAAAAAAAATCAAGATGCATACACTAACTCCGCAAACTCGTAACAGTTGTTAATCATAAAAAAAAACCTGATAGATGACAACTTACCACAACACAAACCCACGATGGAGAGGAAGCTGAGACTTCGCAGCACGTCTGTCATTGTTCGCAGTTCTTTGAAAGATCGCTGATCGAAGAATTTATATGTTATAAACCTCTCGAAGGAGCGTGTCATTGGACCAGTTAATTGTTATATCTTTGCCTGGTACATAATTGATAAGGAACATATGTTGTAAGGTAACTTAGTAAGAAACATAACTAGTGATGTGTAAAATTACATGAGGACACATGTCACTAAACTAACAATTTGGTTTTTCTAAGGACAATTTAATCATTTCACACGATGTCTTTAGTAAGACAAAATGTGTATTTCCTTATCATATATCTCCTCCTTTATGCGGATGTGTCCTCAATTGTCAAGACCAACTTTTGCAAACATTGTTTACAAGTCTTCTGACTTTGGAAATAAATTATTGACTTTTGTTGATATTTTTATTAGAACATTTATGTCAGATAATAAAACATGTTTAAGTAATTAGAAAAGGTAGAATGTATGAAAATGGTTAAGTTTATTTGGCAGAAAGCATTCCGATGTTACAATTGATATAACATCATCAAGTAAATAGTAATCCACTGTTTCTAAACAAAGTAATACTGAGTCAAGATCACAGAATACCGGCCTCCAAGTGATTTTGAACCAACCAATCAGGATGACGGTAAAATGTGTCATCTAGCATATATATATATATCCTTTTTCACTATAATAAGAAAATGTATTAATCAATTATCAGTCCATTAATAGCTGGAACTTATGTTTGCATAGTTTACTTGATTAAGTTAATTATCTGTTTTAGCCATTCTATTGAAATGGGCTTTCTTAAATGTCGAAATAAAATGTTTTATGAAATTTATTCTGAGCGAGAGGTTTCGAGAAGAAAAAGTGTTTTTATAAAGATATATTTAGAAAATTTCTCTTAAAAAAAATGACTGCAAAAAATGAATTATTTATGAAAAAGTGTAATTTCCGGATTAAATACTATTAATAAGTGATGTCCATTATTTATTCGTATAGTATCGAAACGTGTGTATTCAAACAAATCTGCCAAAACAACTCTTCCTCTCTTGTAAATCAGCTAAGAGGCATAATAAGTGGCTTGATGTCACAACAAGCCGGTCTTCAAGTGATTATAAACCAACCATTCATGATATTTGAGAAAGGTGTGTCATCTCTCTCTCTCTCTCTCTCTCTCTCTCTCTCTCTCACACACACACACATATGATATTTAATCAGAGAATGTATTCATCAACAAATCTTTTTTAAATTACTTTGCTGTTGAGCTATCAGTCCATGAGTAGGCTGGAATATATGCTTTCATACAAATGTAGTTTACTTTATTAAGATAGATTATCTGTTTAACCAATCTATGAAAATGAGTTTTTTTCTAAATGCCTATTTAAAATATGTTATGAAACGTATTCTGAGTAATAGTTTTAAGTGGTTACGAGAAGAAAAGGTGTTTTGTATACAGTTATATTTTCAAAAATGTCTTTGATGCAAAATGACGTATTTATGAAAACGTTTCATAGAATATTTAACTGATAATTAATGATAAGGGCATTTTCAATATTTACTCAAATAACATCGAAACGTGCAGATCAAGACAGTATGGTAAAGGTTCCAGAAATAAACTTGAAGACAAAGCTACACACTTGTTGCATTCTCAAAGTGAACAGTTAAGAAAACAGTTGTGTATTAAAATATATGTTCCAAAACAGCATTGCTTCTCCTGTTCACCAGCGAAGTGGCATTAAAAGTGGTCTGAAGAAACTTCACGTAGAGGACAATTCCATTTGCACACGTCATTGTTTTCCTTATATTTACATTGTACTACCACCATTGCATGCACTAACTAATCCGAACTGACAAAAGAAGCAAGTGTTTACCTGAACAAAATTGTGACCAACGGAAAATAGGAATCGTTGGAAAATACTTTCTCCTATAAACCGGCAAGTAAGCCGAGACAATACGAAGTCATCTTCTATTATTAGAAGTAATAATTTTTCCGCTTTAGTGCACATGACTGAAATAAAATTAGTTTAAAGCCATCAACCATGTAAACCACAGTCAATACTTAATATTTTATTTATCAGCTTCTTCCCTGAATCGTGTGATAAGATTTCTGTTATCGATTTTTACAAAAGTATGCATCGATTTCTATGAACGTTGAATTTTAAATAAAGTATGTGACAATTTACACCAAAACCGTGATTAATGTTCAAGTTCAAGTTCTTTATTCCCCTTAAGCCTTACTATTTATCACTGTACAAGGGTATAACCTTCTTTGCAACGTTTATCATGGGTCCCGCATATTCTATGTTGATCTTCACTTAGTATGGTACGTAACTTTTCTTTTCAACAAAGATACACTTGTCGCACCTACAAGAACTAACAAACTCCGACACCTGGCTCTATAAATGTATTTATTTCGGAGGTGACGTTTTCATAATTCATATTAAAAACAGTTGATGACGCAGTCAAGGTGTCGAGTGATTCTATACAGCGATCATACATTGACATTCACATGCTGTTCACTAAAATCATCAACTGGAAAATCAATGATGTCCTTGTTTTCTGTTTAATCGCCACGAAACGTCATTGCCTGCTGTCAGAAACACAGTTCTCAGTGGCTCAAAAGGTGCTGATACATAACCTCTAACAGTCTCAAACATTTCCTAAACAAAGCATCTAGTCAAGTCTAGAATCTGTACAAATAACGATCATTATCTGTCCTTTATCTAATCACAAGGAATGATACATATTAGGTTGTAAACATAACACGTTTATAACAATAAATATTGCAATTTAAATGACATGTTTATTGATCAATTGGGAATTGTTGTTCAAATAAAATTTCTTACACTGTTGGATTTCGTGAAGTACAATGTTTTTAATTAAACAATGTTCTTTGTAATTGATTACGAAACGCTCATCTGAATATGCAATAAAACATGATACATCAACAGATCAAGAACCCCTATCTACCGGCGTTTTAAAGCAAATTTGTTCATCATGTTTCACAGATGACGCGTTATGGATATTCTTTGACATTTGAACATTTGAAGTTCGAGTATGGTATTCAAGCAAAAGTATCGACATTACATGTAGTGTGCCCAAAAAGTAGCCAGATTGTCAAAGTAACTTTTTGTTTTGTAACAGCTATAGAATAAGTTCATCTATCACATTTATTTTTTATATATAGAGGATGGACATGAAATAAATCAACAAATGAAATTAGCAAACATTTTATCAAAATGACGTAACACTTGCCGCGGAATTGTGCCATCTTAACATGAAAACATAGCAGGAATAGTGAATGTTACAAGAGTAATTTCGGTTTGTAAATATCACACTATTAATGAATATACGAAAACTAGTAAAAACGTTACTGTTAAACAGGACAAGAAAACATTATTACAATGTGTGGAATATTCCGTATCAATAATTCAACACCTCTGTGAGGTGGCATTACAAACCCTTCATTTTCTGCATCTAAGGTAAAAAAAGCCAAACTAGATTATACTACATTCAAATACATTCTAATATTGATTTTAACTGGGGGATCATTTTTCAACATCTGTTTTACCGTCAGAATAACAACACTAAATTCAATGACGTGAGCCACCTTCAATAATGTATAAACTAGACTCACAAATTAGAGTGATGAGACATGACGTGGAATAGTTATCGTTTACATCCTCGTTTTCACAAAATACCAAACTCCGTCCAGGTTTACCGAGACATGTGACCCATCGACAGTTCCTTTTAATAACATGCAGCGAGCGGAAGTGACGTCAAACAGGAAGCTATCACATTCCGGTTGTCTGGAACACTTTAAGCCACACATTCCTTGGTTCGATGCGTCTGTGTCCACGAGAACAGAAAGTACGTCACCAGTGGATCCAAGCTTGGCTCCCCAGCGATGACATGTACCTATTCAAAAACGTCTTATTTTATAAAAACAAACATAAATATAACATCAGGCATAACATGGGAATCCACCTAAAATGGTTATATTGATTATCATTTACTCAAACCAGTTTTTCTGCCTCTGAGCCTGTGGATGGAAATTTTGCCGAATTTGCTCATCAGTTCCAGGATGGCATGTTGTATTAGACTACGGCACATGATTAACATAAAGCTACGGTTTCAGATAATATCTACTTTCTTTTGTTTCTGATTTTTTCCCACAATGTTTTAGTTGAATTCATACATGTTTTATTACCAAAAGAATTAATATCTTAAAACTTCGTAAGTTGTATTTCTATGTAACGTATTCAAATATAGTCATAATTGATCTCGTACTGTATTTATGTCTATTCAAAGGCAAATGTACTGTATCCTGTCTTATCTTGAAAGTGCTATAATAAAACATTTATTTTAAAGTGTGTAAATTAACAAATGTGTTATTTTTCTTCTATTTCCAGTAAACACCAAGACAAGCAGTCACAGACTAAAAACGTTCCAATTGTTGTTTTGATATGGAGGCAAATCAGTGTTAACACGTGTTTTAGATTATACAAAAACTATACGTCGAATTAAGGTAGCTTTATTTCGATTTCTTGTCATGTTGAAAAAACATTGAACATGTCAAGAGTAATCTATCGACTCGGGTAATGTTCAGTGTAATGAGCATTACACTTTGTGGTGCTACGTAAGCGTCGTATTTCATTATTGTTGTTTATATTTGTTGATTGACATCGGTTATTGTTTATTCGTCACCGTTGACTTAATTATCAACACATATAAATGAATATCTTTACGCAGTAAACTAAATAAATAAAATAGATAGATATTCTACAAGCTAACTGGCTTTACTCAACATTTATTTCAAGTGAACGTTATTTTAGTTGACTTCAATTTGTTTCATACATGTTCTGTCCATCGAGTAATAAGCAGAATGCAGTACGTTGTTATTCCTTGTTAAGACGTCATGTAAATACCACCCTTTTATTTGTTCAATTATGTGCACATTGCTTGCTTAAATGTATAAAAGTGATTG
>JAUMHH010220909.1:0-12180 GCA_032359455.1 Chlamys rubida
GCAAATGACGATAAAATTGTTTATACAAATATAATTCTACATAGTTTTAACGTTCATGGTATTCCTCCGCACACATCTTCTATTTGTTTACGTTTGTCACAGGTCGAGGATTTGCGATCGATGACTATTGAGCCTAGAAGTCGTTTGGGTCATAAAGTGTTTAGTTGAATTTTTTTTAATAAAGAAATATATAAGGTAGTAGTTTATAGATGATAAACAGTTTATCACACAGTATTTTCCGGGTTTGTCGTTTTCTCATCGCGAGCACGTGGATATAATCGAGAGGCCATCGATTTTCTCATCGCGAGCACGTGGATAAAATCGAGAGGCCGACGCAGGTTGACTCGAGATTTTATCGACGTGCTCGCAATGCGAATATTGTTCGATCGACAAACCCTGAAAATACAGTGTGATAATCTGTAAATATCGGTTGTGGTATTAAGTTGTACATGTATAAGAAAGTTTCTATAAGCGTTTCATACACCGAAGACTGTGATCCGCACTGTCTTTACTCACACAGTCGCTAATAAAAGGTGGCTTTGTTAACGATATACATCCTTAAAATATCTCATTCTATGGTCATAACTGTATGTTGATAAGTAAAATCATAGCTTGTAACAACTCAGACCCGTGTATATCAGGGAACAATGGACACTCCGACTACGGTTGTAAACACTGCTTTTAGATGCTCAACAGTGCTGCTGCTATTTAAAATATATGTTAATTGTATTGATGTTGTTCAAATATTCATATTTATGTTCAAAACAACTTTACTTCTTGTATCAAAACACCTATGCTTATATGAAGATTATTTACATGATTTTTAAATATTTTAAATTTCTAACATTATATTAACAAACCGCTAACGAAAAGGATAGTAAATATGACAGTTAAAACTTCCAAAACATTGTTGTGTATGAATGTTACCGTTATAACTGGTGTGTATCTCACAAGTTATTTATTGTTTTCTTTAAAATGTATTCTTCAAAACCGATTACCATTGCGTAACCTCTAACGCCCCACTTTGGTGTGTGTCAGGTCTCTTTTCTCATTATTCAACACGTTCTTGATACTGGTAAGAAAGGAAAGCTAAACCATTCGTATAAACATAGTATACTGTAGAATTGTATAATAATCATACAGCTGAATCTACTTCAGAAGTATCTTAGTACAGCTGATTTTTATCTGCAGACTGGAACTGAGTAAACAATCGTACAACTGATCAAATTGGTGAGAACTGTTGAATTATCCTGCACCTAATTAATTTTCTGTAGAATATAGAAATGCATAATTAACAAACAATGAATCCTTTCCCTGTACACTTTATAATAATCGTACAAATGAATTTATTTCTTGTGACCAAAAAATTTAGAACTATCGTACAATTGATATTCCTCTTGAATGACACTTTATTCCTCCGAGTCCCCCGTTGATTATCACAATTCAGGTCTCTAGGACATGTAGAGGAGTCCTCGGCTGACTGGTACAGACCGTGACCCTAACCCTATAGGATGCACTTTACTATCTCACCTGAGTTTCACTTTGGACATCACAAGCTTTGCGGATGACATATGACGAAATCAATTGTTTAGAAAATGACATTTCTCTTGTCCAGGGATCGCTCACATCCTTACAGAAAACGAGGTGAGCGATCCCCCGACTCAACCTGTCCTTAGGAACAAGTCGTCTGTCTGATATCAGCAATGGAAATCGTTGGAATAGCATGTCGCGCTACATTTATCGTGTAAGACTTTACTGGAATCTTGAACGGCATTAAATCGGATAGTTGTACTTGATGTAGGGGTATTGCCATGTTCTGTAATTGCTGCATAGGAACGATTCCATTCTGGGAGTGCTGGGGAGTAATGTTTTCGGTCTGAAAGTGAAAGAGGCTAGTTCGTTCGAGATTGGAATGTTGGTGAGATTTGTCTCGTGCAGAGAGACATGGTTATAGATTGTCTATAATCTAAATATAAGAGTTTTAGAGAAAGATGGTTCCGTTCTGAGTGTGACTACGGTAAGTTCAGCTCATGAGCAGGTGTTTTGAAGACGTCCGCCTAGGGAGTCAACAACCGAAAAGAAAGAGTAGAAATGTGAAAAGGAAAATATATCAATTCTAAGGTGCTGTCATGGAGACAGCAGATATATTTTAGTTACTGTAATGTTGCCTAGGGAGAAGATGGAGAAGAAACCCTCGATGTTGCTGGGGGCCAAGTTTAGTCGCATCCACATTAGTACGACCAGCAGTGGTGTACAGCGGGCCTTTTCTTTCCCTGCAAGGGTATTAATATCTCGAATTTGAATGACTATTCATCCCAATCACATTTGTTTATCAATTTCCAGACCTGCTTGGTCTATCACTTCCCCAATGAAGTTTGTTTATCATTTATAAACCTAAAGTAACACATTGTTAACCGCAAACTTACATTGCACCCAGAAGAAAAGTTTTTTCCGACACTCAAAACAGTTTATTTAACACTTACCAAAATTAACCGCTTAACTAGAGCTAATGGATGACCATGTAGTCCATAGGGTAATCTGGTCAAATAAAAAGGGTTGCAGCTGGGAACCAGTGATCAAGAAACCCTCAATCAGATCGCGGAAATAGATAAGAATTATAAGTGCTTTGTACGTTTGACAAAGACAGCTTTGGCTAATATAGAGCATAATGCATATTAAGTGGTACCTGATGGATTGGACGAGGAAAGGCTATGTACATTGTACAACAAAGTGACTTTAGATGTTTTTTGTACAAACATTTAACATTCTCAACCGTGACGATTTTTAGTATTCAGTTCCGGTAGACTTATAAAGCATAGCTAAACTTGAGATAAGTATCTTATACATCACTAGTAAATATAAAAGATATACCTCTATTACAACATTAATTACGGGTAAACACATGTGTGAAACATAACCTTATTATTCAGTGGTAAACATATAATTAAGTCAGCTCTAGACATTGTTAGAGTAACTTAAGTAAATGGATCTCCGGATCTGCTGGCGATATAAACCACCATGCACGTGACCGATTACTGACACGATTCGGACGTCTTAGATAGTCAATGTATAGCGTTATAATTCGTTACTCTGATCCGATAGGCTTAAGGAATGATTGACGAATTAAATAATAATTCTCAAAAATCTGTTGAGTTTAAATATTTACACCGCAGATGATAACAGTGTTTACTGATTGCATAGATTGTAGCAACGCCACATAGCCTGCTGGTAGTGTAACCAGTGATAACAGTGATGTCCCGGCAGGTTTACTCGGGGTAGGAACGTCACTTAGCTATAGACTCCTGGTGGTGTAACCAGTGGTAACAGTGATGACCCGACAGGTTTACTTGGGTAGGAACGTCACATAGATATAGCCTACTGGTAGTGTAACCAGTGGTAACAGTGATGTCCTGGCAGGTTTACTTGGGGTAGGAACGTCACATAGCTATAGCCTACTGATAGAGTAACCAGTGGTAACAGTGATGTCCCGGTAGGTACATGTATACTTGGGTAGGAACGTCACATAGCTGTAGCCTACTGGTAGTGTAACCAGTGGTAACAGTGATGACCCGATATGTTTACTTGGTAGGAACGTCACATAGCCTACTGGTAGTGTAACCAGTGGTAACAGTGATGACCCGGTAGGTTTACTTGGGTAGGAACGTCACATAGTTATAGGCTCCTGGTAGTGTAACCAGTGGTAACATTGATGTACCGGCAGGTTTACCCGAGTAGGAAAATACCTCTTCTGTAAGGCTTAACGTTAGCACTAAAGCGAAAAAACTCAAATACAAGTCCCTCCATCGAACCTGACACTCAGGCAATACAGCTCTACTGCTGATGCCATTGGCAGTTACAGAGCGTTACTAGTTAATGATGAAGGGCGACCCGTTAGGTGGTGTCGCTTTACTAGAGCTAATGGATGACCATGTACTCCATAGGGTTATCTGGTCAAATAAAAAGGGTTGCAGCTGTGGACCAGTGATCAAGAAACCCTCAATCAGATCGCGGAAATAGATTAGAATTATAAGTGCTTTGTACGTTTGACAAAGACGGCTTTGGCTAATATAGAGCATAATGCATATCAAGTCGTACCTGATGGATTGGACGAGGAAAGGCTATGTACAATGTTAACAACACAAGAAGGGGACATTGGTGAGTGTGTGTAGTGTTGTGCGGTTTGAGTGGGGGACACTTGTATCGATATGGGAGGGAGGGGAAAACACTAAAAGCAAGATAGTATATGTAAAGTACCTGTCAAACCTTAAATCTGAATGTTAGTCTACACTGTTGAACGTAACAACTCCTGTCATAGAAGTTAGCTAATCAACACATCGATAATGTATATCATGTATAGAATGAAATGTGGAATCATGAACAAATATAGCCAGCAACATCATTTGTGTGGTAGGCATGATGATACATTTTTAAGTTGAGAAGAATTTAAATTGATGATTTACACCAGTGAGTGCTGTGGTGATAATAATAGCCTAATAATTATCTAAATCTATATCAACTTTCGTATTATAGCATTGTACACCACGTCACTTTATACTGAATGTACATAAACAAGGTGTCAACATTTCTATTTAGAATTCGCTACACAGCTTAATATTCATATAACACAATACATACGGTAAAGACCAAAACGAAACTATGGGCAATATATAATATCGATGATTACGCTACCGTCTCCTGAGCCATTTGCATAACAGAGTAAGATTGCATCTCTTCACTTTCTGTCAAAAAGATAAATGTAAATGACTACGTCACAGCGTTAACCAGATACTAAAATAACAGCGCAGTTATACCGAGGGCCCATTATAAAGGAACAGCATTACTCTTCCCATGTATGAAAAGCGTCACTCCTCCAATGTAAGAATCGATTTCAAGCAGAGAATACGTTAAGTTGATAAAGTTGTGTATATTTATATAAGTCATCGATTATTGTACATAAAACATATATATATTGGGTTCTCATTACGCGTTGACATGGCCGTGTTAAAACAGATGATACGGTGACATCGTTTGGACTTTCGTTGACTGGACATGAAACTTACATTAAATGTAGTTAATGGTTGTGTATAAACATGAAACGGTGACATCGTATGAACTATCATTGACTAGACATGAACCTGACATTATATGTGATTAATTGCCGGGTGTTAATAGATATGCTATGACATCCTATGAACTATCATTGGCAGGACAAGAACCAGACATAAAATGTGGTTAATGGCTGTGAACATGATACGGTGACATCGTATGGACTATCACTGACTGGACATGGACCTGCCACTAAATGTAGTTAATGGCTGTGTTCAAACATGAAACGGTGACATCGTATTAACTATCATTGACTGGACATGAACCTGACATTATATGTGGTTACTTGCCGGGTTTTAATAGATATACTATGACATCTTATGGACTATCATTCACTGGTCATGAACCTTACATTAAATGTGGTTAATGGCCGTGTTAAAACAGATGATACGGTGACATCGTTTGGACTTTCGTTGACTGGACATGAACCTGACACTAAATGCTGTTAATGACCGTGTATAAACATGAAACGGTGACATCGTATGGACTATCATTGACTGAACATGAACCTGGCATTAAATTACGGATAGATCTACTATTTTATGATAATTTTTCTTTGGAAATATTGAAAAACGAAAAGATTTCAAAAGAAGTAGGATACGGTTTTTGTGGGGTTATACGGAGAGGGCTGTTACTGGTTTTGGGGTGTGATACGGCGAGGTCTGATATGGGTTAGAGCAATGGTGTCGTATCGCATAAAAAATCCCGTATTTATTAGTAAGTATGTAATAAATGTGGTTAATTGCTGTGTTTAAACAGATGATACGGTGACATTGTATTTTCTAGGGTTTTTGTTGGGGATGTATTCGTCAAGGAATAAAGAAGGGAAAACCAAACCGGACCGGATTCAGTTATGGAAAAGGCTACTATACTGAATAACGTTTTTATTCAACAGAGTCAATGGACTATCATTGGCTGGACACATCAGTGTTTCGGCAAGGTGTTCAATACATGTAACATCAGTGGCTTATCAAGGTATGTAATACATGTAACACCGATACATCACAAACACTAGACACATTTACAAATCGTGCAAATATTCAAATTGCAGACACATGTTACTGGTTACACGTTCGGTACATCTTTGTGTCTTAACAACTTATAGTTGTCTCTTATTGGTCTAAACATCTTAAAGTTATCTCTCTCATAGGTCTTAACAACTTCTAGTTGTCCTTGTTGTATGTCTAAACAACTTATAGTTGTCTCTCCTTTATGTCTAAACAACTTATAGTTGTCCTTGTTATAGGTCTAAACAACTTATAGTTGTCTCTCGTATTGGTCTTAACAACTTATAGTTGTCTCTCATACAGGTCTAAACAACTTATAGCTGTCCTTCTTATAGGTCTAAACAACGTATAGTTGTCTCTCTTACAGGTCTGAACAACATATATATATATCTCATAGGTCTAAACAACTTATATATATCTCTCTTACAGGTCTAAGTAACTTATAGTTATCTCTCTAACAAGTCTAAACAACTTACAGTTGTCTCTCCTATAGGTCTAAACAACTTATAGTTGTCTCTCCTATAAGTCTAAACAACTTATAGTTGTCTCTCCTATAGGTCTAAACAACTTATAGCTGTCTCTCTTACAAGTCTAAACAACTTATAGTTGTCTCTCTTACAAGTCTAAACAACTTATAGTTGTCTCTCTTACAGGTCTAAACAACTTATAGCTGTCTCTCTTGTTGGTCTAAACATCTTATAGTTCTCTCTCTTATAGGCCTAAACAGTTTATAGATGTTCCTTCTTTTACAGGTCTAAACAACTTATAGCTATCTCTCTCATAGGTCTTAACAACTTCTAGTTGTCTTTCTTATAGGTATCTATAACTTATAGTTGTCTTTTTGAAAAGTATATTTTATTTTGGTTATCCATTTATAACTTTTTTTCCTGTAATTGGAATATGCCTTCCGGTAAACGGAGTGCAATATTGTCATCCCAGCTGATTAAATATTTTTTGTTGTGAATGTTATAGCATATTAACATGCCAACAAGAAATCTACTCATATGCAATTGCGTAGGCATGGGAGTTATTATCATTTACTAATCGATCTTAGAATAAGATACGTGACAGCGATACGCAGCAAGTCATTCCTGGTGTAGAGCTGTCTCTAATAACTGATAGCGCCCACATACACCGTACACAAGGCTTACTGTCACAAGTTTGTACATCGATGTGTATAAATAATCCTGGAGTAAACAGACGCTGTTGGTTATTAAAAAATGAAAACAATATTAACACGTACGAACTTCATTGTGGGCGATGCACGTCATTGCAACACACACTAAATCATATAGCGACGGATGTTAAGACGGGGACGTTAACAAACAGATAAAGGAGACGATACATATGCCAAATATTTGACTCTCACATCCCTATCATAAGCAGGAGTACAAATATAGCAACAGTAATTCCCTAATATTTCTAACATAGGTAGGAGTACAAATATAGCAAATATTTCTACCAAAGGGAGAAGGACATATTAGTCTCTCATATCCCTAAGATATTCATAATTCTCATATTCACAAGACAAATATTGCAAATAACCCATCAAAGGATGGAAGGGGGAGGACGAATGTAGCAAATATCCCTACCATAGGGAGGATGTCAAAATTAGCAAATGTTTCTTCCATAAGAAAGAGGATAAATATAGCCAATATCCTTACAAATAAAACGGTAGACAATGAATCAACTATTGGTCTTCCAAAATCCTTACCTTGCACGGGAAGTCAGATATATTAACATCCCGGAATATTAGCAAATCTGATCAGACTATATTGTTTTATATGGTTTCTGTTTTCGTGTCAATAACATGTACGGTTGACTTATGTTTTCATTGTACTGTGATAAAATTGTTTGATTTTTTGTCTTTTGAAATGCCTCTTGATCTCCATGTTATGATTTAGAAAGTTTTCCCAGTTGGAATGAAAGATAACAGTTTCAATCAATACAACTTCCTTGGCGATTTACTTGTGAATATGTCACATCATTGGTTGACAGAAGAACATGTTACTGGGGGCAGCCATATTGTTAGTAAATGTCAGGAAGTGGAGCTCTTTAATTGGAGGTTAGTTTTGTCCGTTTATTATAGAGTACTTCCTATTGTGAATTTAGATGGGGGAATACGAATGGTTTCCTTAGGTACATGTATGTGAGTAATCAGCGTAACGTTTATGTTTTAATTGAGGTCTATACGATGAGTTGACGATTATCTTAACACTGGTTTGAGATTATTTCAAGTGTTTTCAAGCAGTAGCTATAGCAGCACGCGAAAAACTCCAAGCTGCTAGGTTTTTCAATTAACAATTGCTGAAACAATCTGCTTTCGTCTGTCTGCCCATGTATGTAGCTGTTTTGACGCAAATTTTTGTGAGGTATTTTCTCATTTCCTGAACTTGTTTGTGTTTGAGCAACGGGAGAAGAGTTGTTTTTTCAGCTTGTTTGTGTTTGAGTAATAAAAGAAGGGGTGTGTCCACAGTTCCTGAACTTGTTTGTGTGATGGAAGAAGAGGTGTTTTCACAGTTCCTCAGCTTGTTTATGTTTGAGTGATGGTAACAGAGGTGTTTCCACAGTTCCTGAACTTGTTTGTGTTTGAGTGATGGAAGAAGAGGTGTTTCCACAGTTCCTCACCTTGTTTGTGCTTGAGTGATGGAAGAAGAGGTGTTTCCACATTTCCTGAACTTGTTTGTGTTTGAGTGATGGGAGAAGAGGTGTTTCCACTATTCCTCAGCTTGTTTATGTATGAGTGATGGAAGAAGGGGTGTTTCCACAGTTCCTCAGCTTGTTTGTGCTTGAGTGATGGAAGAAGGGGTGTTTCCACAGTTCCTCAGCTTGTTTGTGCTTGAGTGATGGAAGAAGAGGTTTTTCCACAGTTCCTGAACTTGTTTGTGTTTGAGTGATGGGAGAAGAGGTGTTTCCACAATTCCTCAGCTTGTTTATGTTTGAGTTATGGTAACAGAGGTGTATCCACAGTTCCTGAACTTGTTTTTATTTGAGTGATGGACGAAGAGGTGTTTCATCAGTTCCTGTACTTGTTTGTGTTTGAGTGATGGGAGAAGAGGTGTTTCCGAAGTTCCTGAATTTGTTTTTATTTGAGTGATGGAAGAAGAGGTGTTTCATCAGTTCCTATACTTGTTTGTGTTTGAGTGATGGAAGAGGAGGTGTTTCCGAAGTTCCTTAATTTGTTTTTATTTGAGTGATGGAAGAGAGGTGTTTCATCAGTTTCTGTACTTGTTTGTGTTTGAGTTATGGGAGAAGAGGTGTTTCCGAAGTTCCTGAACTTGTTTTTATTTGACTGATGGAAGAAAGTTGTTTCATCAGTTCCTGAACTTGTTTGTGTTTGAGCAACGGGAGAAGAGTTGTTTCCTCAGTTCCTCAATTTGTTTGTGTTTGAGTGATGGAAGAAGTGATGTGCCCTCAGTTCCTGAACTTGTTTGTGTTTGAGTGATGGAAGAAGAGGTGTTTCCACAGTTCCTCAGCTTGTTTGTGCTTGAGTGATGGAAGAAGAGGTGTTTCCACAGTTCCTTAACTTGTTTTTATTTGAGTGATGGAAGAAGATGTGTTTTCACAGGTCCTCAGCTTGTTTGTGCTTGAGTGATGGAAGAAGAGGTGTTTTCACAGGTTCTCAGCTTGTTTTTATTTGAGTGATGGAAGAAGAGGTGTGAAATTTAGAGATATTTCGTGAAATGTTAGACGAAGTATTCCAAATGTTTAGGAACGGGCTAGGTGTTATGTAGAACTTGTCAATGATTATATATGCGGAATTTGTAGCTTACATGTACCTGTTCTACATGGGGAAGTTAATAGTTTCTCTATCATTTAAAAACTACTTCATATGCATATTGATTTCATCAGTGGGTAAAGTGATCTGAAGTAGTTGTGTCATTTATAGGATGTGAATTTGCTGCAAGTTATGATCTTGTAGTGTAGTGTTCAACAGATTGATTATTATATATAGTTGGTTGATAATCTTTTTTAATTATTGAATGACAGTGATCCTTATATAATTTATCAGGCGTTGTAGTATTATTTTAATACAATGTACGTTCGGGATAGATCTAATTATTTCAATATAATGTACGTTCGGGATGGATCTGATTATTTCAATACAATGTACGTTTGGGATAGATCTGATTGTTACAATAAAATGTACGCTCGGGGTAGAACTGCTTATTTCAATATAATGTACGTTCGGGATAGATCTGATGGTTTCAATATAATGTACGTTCGGGATAGATCTGATGGTTTCAATACAATGTACGTTCGGGATAGATATGATGGTTTCAATACAATGTACGTTCGGGATAGATCTGATTGTTACAATAAAATGTACGCTCGGGGTAGATCTGATGGTTTCAACATAATGTACGTTCGGGATGGATCTGATGGTTTCAATACAATGTACGTTCGGGATAGATGTATGTTGGGGGACCAGATTGAGGTGTGTATACATTACATGATTGGGAAATAACGATATGCTGCATTTTACAGAAAAAGAAATTACTCTAAACAAAAACAAGCAATAACTTCCACGACCATTACCTTTTCAACCACTCATCAACGACCATTTTATTTAAAATCAATGGCTCATCCAACGTTTCACAGTCCCTGGTAGTGCCATTCTATTACATGTAACAGACCAGCTTGTTCAGTAACGCTCGAGTGTAGGGGCTACCGTACACTTTCCGTGAGCATTTTATGACGATTACTGACGCTGATATAATAGATGGCGGCGCTTGATCACAAAGCATAAACGTTATAGATTTTTACAATGGTACCGCGACAAACGTTACTACGTGTTGCAGATTTCTATTTACAAATATGTTCAACCAGTCAGACAGAGTCCAAGCGTTTATATAGCAGTGTAAACGAACCATTGATCAAGATTCCTATAAAAATCAACAGATCATTCCGTCAGCTCATAAATCACTGTTTATATCAGTTCTTATATAGATGTCATAAAACGAAATTACGACTATTTTTTTTTTTTTTTTTTTTTTGAACATTTTCAAACTGGATTGATTAAAATAAATATCGATTTCGACTAAAATAGTGCAAATTCGAGTATCTACTAAGAAAACATACATTTGAGTTCGCCTTTTACAAATTCGGCGGTGACCCCATTTCTACAGAAAATAAATCTACTGAAACAATTGCAGGTTTTGGTTATAGACCTGGATAAATACTTATCTATAAGTGAGGTGGTCTGTACCACCTGACCCTTGAATATATAGAAACAGTAGTTATTTCGATTCTATACGATATGGGCTACGGTAATATATCATTGCAGGATACCTTTAAAACCTCACGAATATAGGAAGGACTGACTGACGTAAATGTTTGAGGCGCGTTTAGAACTGCTCCGTGTCATACACACTCTGCTCGCACAGATTTGTTCCTTATTAACGATCTGTAAGCCGGAGCTAAACTGCTCAATAAATGAAGGAGCGGAACATAAGTTAAATCTACCGAACCAATTCATATGACTTCATTTGATAGCTGTGTGACATTTTCTAAAAAGAACAACAAGCGAATAACGAAGTGTCAACGGAAGAGTGAATCAATATCGATAAAACCAGAGCTAAATTAAAGGCATGAAGAATAAGACCGTAAAATAAAATAAGACGTTGTGTACATTGTCAACAACAAATATATACTCTGTAGATATTTTATTACGACGCCGCTAAGGAACAAATGAAGTTTTCGTGGTAGAGTGATAACAACTTACCCTATCAGACAACAGTTTCTTTTAACCGCTGGGGATCGGTCCGAAATTCTTAGATGAGTGAGTTTTCTGAAGCTCACGCTTGATTGCACACAGTAGAAATGATAAATGTAGATATATATAAGTAGATATACGGTAAGTAGAAAAGGAATATATATATAACAATTTAATAACATTTCAAATTGACAAAATTTACAACAGATACTGTATTGTTAAACTAGTATTGTATTTAGACCATGCCGGAATAAAGTCCAGCTACATAGCAAGGGCCAACCAACGGGACTGATGGTCCGCCAACAGAGTCAGCCAACCAACGGGACTGATGGTCCGCCAACAGAGTCAGCC
>JAUMHH010220920.1:0-12179 GCA_032359455.1 Chlamys rubida
TGGAGACAAAATTAGGGAGGGGGCTTAATGGCAGGCACCCACCCTATTCCCAGGACATTTACCAAAGTGGGGAGGGGACTTATTGGCGAGAGGGGGCTTATTGTCGGTAAAATACGGTAGTTTCAATTGTTACAAAATCAGTCAACAGTGATGTGTTTAATAACTGCTGAAATCTTAAATGTGATCAGTACTATATAAATGTTGTGCTTATATACTGTAAATATTGATAACTGGCAATTTATGATGGTTATTTTTTCCGTTTTCTTATTTAATAACTACATACTCATTGTCATAAGTTGAGATATGTTTCCATTCCATTAATATGGACGCTCATTGGCTTAGCTTTATATATGCAAATATGCTAAAAGCAGCCAGGAAACCATAAGCAAACACACATGTTGGACATAACAACTTCGTGCAGTGGTGTATTTTTCACCCACATCGCAAGTTGATATTTTCATATATATATATTGTTATCAGCCCACACATTTTATTAAAAGATTTCAACAACATTTGTACGAGGGCCATGCTTTCTTTAAAAAAAATAAAGATTTTCAGTCTGCCCAGTTTGCATGTTACACAATCCAATATGGCGACCATCTCGGAATACACATGCTATTTCAGTGCTGTAAAAAGCAATCATATGTGAGTCAATTTAAATTCATAATAGCTGTGTGTGAAGCTGTTCGTTTTCCAAGTCCTACAAATGTACAGTAGTTTCCTTAAATTAGTGCCATGCTAAGATTACCTAAAGATAATTAGGCTGGAGCGAACACACTTGCCCAATACCTGTTGACTTATGGTCCCCTATATGCAGGCTCCCAGCAGCACACCCCAACTTGTAACTGAACAGTGATAATTATATTCCTGGACTTGGGCAGCCTTGTGATTTAATCTTGTGTAAAAGACCCTGTTTAGTACAAAAAATTATAACTAAGTGATACTGCACATGGTCTAAGGTGGTTGGGGCCAGTTAAGCTGATATAGGGTAGGCAGGATTTTCAACTGCATGAAGTTGATAATTATTATGGTGCACCCTGGTTCAAGCACTTTATGTCCAACCCCTCTGCATATACACGTAACACTTCTCTAAGATTTTCAACCTGATGTTATGAATCTATTTCTGTATATGGAGTCACTATTCAGATATTGTTAAATTGATATTGTTTTAATTAAAACAGAAATCTTAAGACTTAAATTTAGTATATAATTATTAGTACTTGGGATTCAGAAACTACTCCCACAGGAAAAGTACAAAATGCAGATTAAACAGCACAACAACCTAAAATTAAATATTGGTTCATTTTGCTCAAATTTCATATGTAGGTGTATTTTGGCACTGATGTACCTTTGCGAGTATGGGGGCAGTTTGAGGGACTTCTGTAATGGTCCCCTATTACAATTACTACTTGTTATTGAAAAATTTATACTTGTTATTTCAAAATGTTTCTTTTCCTATCTTAAAGATTCTATGGCAGTCCTTGATGATTTTGAAGATGAATGGTCAACAACTCAGAGATCAGAGACTCTAACTAAAGAGAAAGACAGACGAGAACAGTGTAAACAAAGGAAGCATGGTGGTTTCCTTGACATATGGCCAATGGATACACAGGTAGGTATCATACAAATGCTATGCTAAATTTTAATTTGAGCAAAATTTATACATGATTAATTAGCAACTGACTGCTCTGATTCAATTTCCAGACTTTAGTTTCTGCAAGATATTTTGCTTAATTATTGTTAGATTTCTGTGACACTTGATACCCAAATACATTATATAAAGAGTGAGGCTCAATTTGAAGTTGATCAAAATCTATACGTAATTATTTAGCATACTGCACTCTGATTGGTTGATATTTTCCACACAATTATGACTCAATTCGGATGGAGCATAATATTAAATGGCTTTAACATAGGTTATTTTTCCTTTCACCACATCACAAGAATAGTCATCAATTTTACCCAGTTATACTGATTTCTACCAAAAGCACTAGTATATAATGTGAATGGTTATTGGCATTACTGCTTAAATATGTTGTATTTTGTAAAGATAACCACCTAGCCATAATGCAGAAAAATATTTCATTTGGGTATTGGGATATACCAGTGTGACATAGTATAGTGAAGCATGATGAAATAAAATGGGGTCGAATTACTATAATGGTAATATTAACAACCTCCATGGTAAAATGAAGTATTCAAGAAACATTTTTCTTATCAACTGCTTTTTTCTGACAATTCATTGTAGCTTACATTGTGTGTCGTCCTATATATAAAAATAATAAAATCAAGTCACGGGTAAAGAAACTAAGAGTAGGGCAGGGGGCTTCACTTTACCATAATGGTGAAATTTAACCTTTTAAACCAAGTGTGTTTTAAGTTCACATCAATTCCCTGTCCTCTATCTGAAATTCCCCCAAAATGATTCTGAGGGGCTTACTCCACATTCAGCTTCATTTGACCCCTGTGAGCTTGAAACTCAAACAAGGACATAAAGTCAAACAAACTTTAGAGCTTTTATCCAAGCTTTTATCCCAGCAACAGCTTGTCAAATATTACCACCCTATACCTTTTGTTGATACATATTTGACCATATGTGAATTTGAAAGTGTGTCATGGTCATTCGCACGAACAAACTTCATCTGAGCATGCTACTGAATATCACCATCCTATGCAATTTGGTTATTCAGAAGAAGTTGTTAAAAGTTTTAACATACTTGACCCCTGTGACCTTGAATATGGTTGAAGGTCATTCATCTTTTTCTACTTTGTATCCCTTCATCCCTTGACAGCATGCTACTGGCAAAATGTCATTACCTTGGGCCATTAGGTTATTTAGAAGATGTTGAATGTATTTAACTATTTGTGACATTGAATATGTGTGAAGGTCAATCAGACTTTGTAGTGCTGCATTCCTGGATGCTACAGCTGGCTAAATATCATCACCCTGGGTCTATCTGTTATTCAGAAGGACCCCTTTAAAGTTTTGAAATATATTGGAACCCTTGCAGGCAAGGTGAGCTAGAAATGGGAAAACTAGTTGATAAACCAAGGATCTTGTCTTGCCTGGTTGCTGCAACAATATTATTAGGTTGTCTGTGAGTCTGTTAGTATTAGTAATCAAGATGTCTGCAATCTATGTCTGTCCATTTTTTTTGCTTTTATATAATGTTGATGGAAGTAATTTGGGTATTTTAAAACTTAAGATGATGATTTCCCTTGAACCTTAGATCTACCTCCTTAATTTTCAGGTGGATTGGATTCAAAATGGCCACTTATCAGCCATCTTAGATTTTGACATTATAGTTTATTGCCAAAATTTACATCTCTCAGCCGCTTATCATATTGTTATGACATATTGAAACAAAGCTAGTCAGATTAAAACAAGTTGTCAACTGACCAAACCTCAAGGTCAACCGATAAAAGATGAAGGTCAAATTTTAAATCTATACTTCAAGGTCAGCCAATCAAAGGTCAATGTCAAACTTTACATCTCTTAACTGTCAAACATTTTTTATGACAAAATAAACCAAAGTTGGTCAGAATCAAGCAAGGTGTCATCTGACCAACCCTCAAGGTCATCACATGAAAGGTCAAAGTCAGATTTTACATCTATTCAAAGAATTGTTCAAAATAAGAAAATAAAGCAAAATGTAAATATAAATGATAAATATTGTTATTGTCCTATAAGTTAAGGGGGTATCCTGGAATCACCCTGTCTGGATGTCTGATGTCCACAGTAATTTGTCCGGAAAACTCCTCCCTAACTAAAAGGAAGACTTCATTGAACCTTTGCATGTATGATCCGTATCTGTATGTAGTTGTGCACCAGCATTTTCATTTGGGATTTCGACCCTTTTTGATGGAATTATGCCCCTTTGTGCAAAATACTTGTCCGTGCAACTCCTCCTTAACTAACAGGTGGATTTCATTGATATTTTGCATGAATGATCCATATCTTATGTAGTTGTGCACCTGCGCTTTAATTTGGGCAACCCTTTTTGATGGAGTTATGACCCTTTGTGCGAAATACTTGTCCATGCAACATCTTCTTAACTAACAGGTTATTGAAACTTTGCATGAATGATCGATATCTTATGTAGTTATTCATTCATTTGGAATTTCAACCCTGTTTGATGGAGTTATGTCCCTTTGTGCAAAATACTTGTTACTGGTGGGAGACTATATTGCTATAGTTCTGGTTGATATAGGAGCGGGGGTATTAGTTAGCCTTTAGCTTACAGTTCTAGTTAAGTGTGTCCTCAATAGCAATGTGTGTTATAACGGTATTTGCTAAAACATTCATTGCTTATCAAATGAATCAAAATTAATCAGAACCAAAAAAGGTGTCAGCTGACATAATATCAATCTCAGCAGATCAAAGGTCAAGGTCAAAATTTACATCTCTTAACCATTTAACATTTTGTGATGATATGTAGTGATCTGGTCATCAAACATTAAGGTCATTGGGTCAAAATAAGAAATATTAAATTTGACTCTGCAAATTGGGTGTTGAAGGAAACATCAAATTTCAATTTAACTTGCCTTGTGTAACACGAAGATAAAGTTGTTAAGGCATATATAAGTAACAATTAATGTAAATGTAACACTCACTTTCAACCTCACTATTAAGGCCAGATGCATAGTGTGTGGGGGGGGGGGGGCTTCCTGATGTGTCAGTGTTCTTATTCGCGTTTAAGTGGTTTTGCCAAATAGTCCGATTATGAAACTATATTTCATTTCAACTTGAGATACTACACCTATTAGAAATTATATGACAAACATTTTTTCTCTTTAGAATTCACCAAAAGCAAGACAAAAACAGAAGTTAAAGACAACCTTGAAGAAGCCTAAAAAGACAGAAGTAAAAAGAATACAGAAAAAGGTAAATTTTCTTGGATATGTGAAAATATATTTGTATACTCACATGATACATAGGTCAGGATACCAAATTTATTATGATACTTGTCACAACATTCTGAACAAACCTGTTACAATACCTGTATTTGATTGCAAATAAAATCCCACTCGCAAATCAGCCCCTTCCCCACTTGCAAATGTCCTGGGGACAGGGTCAGTGCCTGTTATTATTAAGCCCCTTCATATTTCTCTCCTCTCTCTATCTTTCTCTCTTAAAAATATGTTTGCATCTGAACTTAGCTAGCTGTCTGGTAGTGTTAATATTCAACTCTACTGTTCTGTTTCTATTCTTAAAAGATTATGTATTTATTAATTTATGAATGAACTAATGATGATTCCTATAATAAATAATTATGGAATATGATGTAAACAATTTTTTTTCAAGATATTTAGATGGCCGAACTTAAAACAGAGCAATGTTCTGTTGGTGATAAAACACCATGATTTCCTTTTTTTAAAGTTGCATCTTTTGCAGATATTAATTTAAGTCAAAACCCCAATCTTTTACCAAATCCTTTATGTCTATTTATATGTTCTGTATTGAAGAAGCAAATTATAAATACATTTTAGGATTCATTGTACAGCTAGGTAATATCATATTCAAATTGACAATTATTTTCATATCAAACTTTTCTGTCTAGATCTGTTTCAGTATGAAAACAGTAATTAGTGCATTATGCCATAACAAACGTTCCATCTTTTCTAAAACATACTGTTACAGAAATAAACATTTTCCAGTGTGCATTTATATGTTTTGGCAGTGCAATGATAAATCAAAGCAGCTGTCGAAATATAAACATGTAATTATGTACAATGTTGATGTATGTCATTGAATGTGATATACATGTACATGTGAAATCTGTTGAATGTCCTAAAAATCATGTATGAATAACTAAATGACAGTTTCTTTCTTTTTCAGAAGTCACTTACACAGCAGCACCAGCTACAAAAAAGCAAAAACAGAAAATCCATGTAAGTTCATTTTTTGGTCATATGAATCCCATATCATTCCTTCTCACTTATCATGGGCCAATACATATACAGTAAAAGTGGAAAATTAACTTTGCATTGTGAACATATTGTTATCTCTTCTCAAAAGAGTATTAACATGTGTAGGATAATAAATAGAAAACAGACCTTTCTGCGACAAATGCCAACACAGTTTTCTGATCGTTTTGATTTCTGATTGACATTTTGGAAACCAATGGAAATCATAAAAAACCAATGTATTCAAAAATTAATTTTATTTCATTCTTTGAACTTCAAACTTTTAAACATTAGTCATAGGTTTAGTTTTAGAAAAGTATTTTTTCATCGACAAATGCTTATCTTACATTGTAAAACATTCATTATTCCGACACACAAAAAAAATACTAGCTCCCCTGTATCTCTTTAAAATTGAGTATCATATTGTATTAAACATATATGTTATCTTAGAAGCCAGAAATACAAATACGATTTTACAGTATATTCAATTGAAATAATTTGTTTCTTGTACTTATTTTGAGTAACTATACTTTTAATTTGATCTATATTTGAGAAGAAAAAAAATCATTATGGTATGTTGCATTGAAACAAGGATATATTTTGTTCTTGTAATGTATCTGTTCACACAATTTGAACAAGTAACTTTATAAAAAAACATATATTGAAAACAACTTCACAAAAGCTCCAGACGTATTAAAACATGAAGGCAGCTTTAACTAAATAAATATACTGCCAAAAGTTTGTACGCTATCGTACATGTCACTTTTTTCAATCGTAATACTCCAATTCAAAACAGATACGTTACCATTCCCAACAGATACATATTCCACATGCTACTTTACATTATCACTAAAACAAACTTTAAATTGATGTAATGATCACTTGTGATCAAATATATGAACCTGTATCTCAAATGTTCACATCACCAAGTTGATTTTATTTGCAAAAATAATGCACCGAAACAGAAACCTGACTGAAGTGAACTTATACGTTACATGTATACTTTCATGTGTTTAGATGAGTTATAGGGTGTAACCTAGTTTTAAAGGTCAGGGTCACTGTTGTAAAAAAATATAGTATGGGAGTAATATGGCTTGGGTTTTTGCTGAACTTTGTTTTCATTTACTTTGCTAGGTTTTTTCATTTACTTCGATATGTTTTTGTAAGGCCTTAGTTGTTTTGTGGAACTGATAAGAGTTGAAAGTGAAATCAGGATCTTTTTGGGAATTTGAGTAATACAAGTTTTTTGATGACCCATACATTTCACTATTTTCTAAAAACATGTATGTTCTAATTAAGTAACTATGTTCTTTAATGGTATTTAAAAAATCCTCTTTGATAAGAGGTTGGGCAAAAAAGTTGATCATTATGGTGATATTGGAGATTCTACCTGAAGGTGTAAATATTCTTATAAAAACTGACTGATGAATACATTATTTTTTGCAGGGTAATAATGGTCGATCAGTTGAAGTGCTCTTTGAAGGCTCCTCAGATGAGTTGTGTGATGAAGCAGAAGTGCTACGTGAACCCTTTTATGTTAACGGTTTATCTGGGGACCAGATAGACGTGATTGGACATCAACTGCTTTTAGAGACAAAATCAATGGCAGGCACACAGACTGAAAAAGTAGTGATTGTGTCGGAGGATGAGGACATCAGAAAACTCTTTGATAGGGAACATATAGTGCATGCAGAGGTCCACGAAGAATTTGGAAACGACTTGCCTACTGACTTAATTGAACAGGATCATCAGCCTCACAGTGATGACTTAATTGAACAGGATCATCAGCCTCACAGTGATGACTTAATTGAACAGGACCATCAGCCTCACAGTGATGACTTAATTGAACAGGGTCATCAGCCTCACAGTGATGACTTAATTGAACAGGACCATCAGCTCCACAGTGATGACTTGATTGAACAGGACCATCAGCCCCACAGTGATGACTTGATTGAACAGGACCATCAGCCCCACAGTGATGACTTAATTGAACAGGATCATCATCCCCACAGTGATGACTTAATTGAAGAGGGGTCATCAGCCCCACAGTGATGACCAAGGGAGTTTTGCATACATATATGAGGATATGGATTTTGAAGAAACTCCTCATGCAGGCTTGGATATGCCATCCATCCAGGTTCCAAAGAGACGCTTGCAGTTCAGCGTTCCTGTTGAGGACATCAATAACAGCAAAACCTCCTGTTGCAGTTGTTCCAAGGACTGGTTAAAGAAAATCAACACAAAATTGGACAGGATTTTGTCTAGGCAACGACAGGTGGAGAATGTAGGGTTACCAACCCTCGTCGACTTAATTACAAGCATGAATGAAGATGAAGAACAACAACTCCATAATGATGTGTCTGATGCACCCCCTACCCCAATGTTCAATGTGGACCCAATAGATGTGTATGCGTATACCGAGATGACACCTCACTTGAGCAATGGGATTGTAGAGATTTCGTGTCCTGATGATGTGCGAGAAAACCACTCGGAGTACAGGATCACACGTGATGTGGGACGCCAAGTCAAGAGGTAACTTCGCATGGACTTTGTGTCAAAAGATCTACAGAAAGTCCGAGATAGAAGACAGAAACTACAGAGGCAAACGCATAAAGTTAGCACTTACTCCCAGAAGAAAAAAGGCTCTAGAGCATGCAGTGTATGACACATACATAGTTGACCCCTGTCACCTGAATATAATTCAAGGTCATTCATCTGAACAAATTAGTAGCCCTTTCTCCTAGCATGCTTCTTGCTAAATATCACCATATTGGTCCTTTTGGTTATTCAGAAGAAGTTGTTTGACCCCTGTGACCTTGAATATGAGTGAAGGTCATTCATTTGAACAAACTTGGTAACCCTTCATCCCAGCATGCTACTGGCCAAATATCATCACCCTGGGCATTTCGGTTATTAAGAAGAAGTTGTTTAAACTAAAATATTGACGCCGGACCACAGACGACTGACGGACGCACCATGGCATAAATGACTAACAAGAGGCCCAAGGGCCTTAGCTGTCACCTGAGTTATATCATAGGTACTGGTAGAATTATTTTATAGTTTAGATGTGATGTGGAAATCTGCATGTAAACTAAGTGAAATACAATACTTGTCATGTCATCAAAGGATAAGAATTTTAAAATAATGGTAAATGTTCCATTTGGGGCCCCGCCCTAGCTCCTGGGGATGGGGCAGGAATAAGTATGGATAAAATATAGCCAAAAGTGTTATATCCCTATAGTAAACTTTACCCCCTCCCCAAGGGAAGAAGGGATGGCCCGGGGGCAATTTCAATAAAGCTCCTGATAATCTTTCTATCCTTGCACTGAAATTGACTGTAGTACCTCCGAGTCTGGAGAAGAAGATTTTTGAAATATTGGTAAATTTTCAATTTGAGGCCCGCCCTGGCCCCTAGGGTTGGGGTAGGAATCCCAATTGTACATTTTAAAATCATCTTTTTCCAAGGAAAATTCTCACCAAGTAAGAATATTTCCCTACATATAATTGTCAAAATATACCTAAAAGTGTTGTTTCCCTATATAAACTATAGTAAACTTTACCCCCTCCCCAAGTAAGAACGGGTAGCTCGAGGGTCCTAAAATTTACAATTTAAATAAAACCCCTGATGATCTTTCCATCCATGCAGAGAAAATGACTGAAGTACCTCCGGGTCTGGAGAAGATTTTTGAAATATTGGTTAATTTTCCCTTTGGGGCCCCGCCCTGGCCCCTAGGGTTTGAGTAGGAATCCCAATTTTACAATTCAAAACCATCTTCCTCCAAGGATAATTCTCATAACGTAAGAATAATTTCCTACAAAAAATTGTCAAAATATACCCAAAAGTATTGTTTCCCTATATAAACTAGAGTAACTTTGACCCCCTCCCCAAGGAAGAACGGATGGCTCGGGGTCCTGAAATTTACAATTTAAACAAAGGCCCTGATGATCTTTCCATCCACGCAGAGAAAATGACTGTAGTACCTCCGAGTCTGGAGAAGAAGATTTTTGAAATATTGGTTAATTTTCCCTTTGGGACCCCGACCTGGCCCCAGGGGTTCGGGTAGAAATCCCAATTTTCAATTTTGTAGCCTCATCTACCAAGGATGATTCTGACCAAATGTCATCTACTGGTTCTTGAAACGAAGTTGAAAATGTAAAAAGTTTACGTACGACGGCGACGACGGACGGAAAGTGATCGGAATCGGTCACTTTAGCAAAGTAGTATGTTGCAGAAAGTCGGATCATGACATTCTGCTACGTTGACGCCAAGCGCGACAATCACAATCTGTGTGTGGGTGTGTCATGACATGGTGCGAATATCCAGTGTAAATGTTCATGCATTTCCTGTATTTTGTACTGTATGTTAATAATGTAAATGTTGTACCGTTCACTTGTTTGTTGAATGTGAGGAATGCGACTAGTAGCCCTTGGGCTGTTCGTAATCCTCGTTAAACAAATAAAGAATTATAATTATAATAGAACAGGCCAAAACATCAAACACACAGTTCTAGGAACATCAGGCCTGCCATTGCCCCTCTCTTTCACGAGCCCCAACTCCGCGCTCAATCACCCAACCTTAACACAAGTACATTAACAAATCATACTACATTACTATGTTCAGATAGTCCATTCCTGCTTGATGTTCTTTTATAGAGGAAATGGGACGGGACGCTATTGCACTATCTTACTGTTCGGATGGATTCAATCCCTTTCACCATAACATTACTGCCGGAAGTTATAGCATATGGGCACAAAGTGGACTGATTCTGAACCTGCCTCCACAAATTCGATTAAAAAAGGATACTACTATGTTATTTGGATTTATTGCAGGTACATTAGAACAAAACATCTGTCATGTTAAGGATCCACATACACAATGTTATACACAGAAATAGAACAATATCAGGTAGGAAACAATTCTATCCATTCCTCCAATTTGTTATATAGTGTTTAAAAATATTACCATTCGGTTTCAATTAGTGATTGCAATTGCTTCCAATTTCATATATGAATATAATATATCTCATAATCCCCATAAACTCCTGAATAGATTTAAACCATAATGCATTGGATTACATTTTAGATATTGGTCTGGGTAAAAGTCACACTTGACCAATATTTAGGTGGGGATGATGAGTGTTATATCTACTTATTTGTAACCAAACTTTTAATTAATTTCTTTTTTATTATCCGTCTATCGCTACTTTTAATGGACTAATGAAGGAATATTTCATGATCCCATCATGTAGAAAATATGTCGCAGTACTGGCAAATTACCACAAATAAGAAACAGTAAGAAAGGAATATATAATGAAGCCCACAGAAAAAGATAATGTAAATATCTCTTAAATACAATAACTATACTTTATTATAAAGCCCTATCAGACCACAAAAGTTATTTATCCTCAACAATATATATGAAAAAACAAAATGATTTGTTTCAGGTCCACATGCACCCAAACGTCTAAATGTTTTTAACAAAATCATTGTGGATGAGCTGCTGGAACTTGACAAGGGAATACAAATGTATGATGCCAGTACAAAGAAGAAAAGTATACTTCGTGCTCGTATTTTGTCATTTAAAAGGTTGGCAGATACCACAGTGTTTTATTAAGGTGCTGATATCTATTACAAGTGTTCCAAAAGATCCAACATTGGTGCATTATAGTTAGGATGGGCGACATTTCAATTGTGTTGTGTTAAAAATTCATCATAACATTACTTAACGTTTCTGTACTAGAACATTGATTTAAACGTTTTAAAGTTTACCTATATGTCGTATGGAAGATCTTACAACATCCCATCAAGGGTCACATCAGCGGTCAACCTCAATTCACGTATATATATCGTGTATAAGGTGAAAAGTTTTTTTTATACATATTGAATCCCTACAGACCAAACCAGAGGGGAGTTAGATTTCCACTCCCATCTGCCCGTTTTCTAGCGGCTTTCCCATTCATTCCATTTGGTACCAGCATGCTAATGTTTGGCATGAGCTAGATTCCTCTTGGGATCAATATTGTTACACTGCAGTCTAAATGGAACAAATGCTGAATTGAATGCAGAATGTAACTGAACTTGTGGTATAAAAAAGGTCTACTGTGAAGCGGTCAATAAACGTTAGCCCAAACCCCCTTAAGGCTGTCTTTTCTATATCCTTTGAACTAACCATTCACACGGGGCAAACTATAGCTAACATTCTTGTGATTGACACCCCTTAGACTGCATATAGTTGTAGGTTACTGCGGAGCCTGAAGACGGAGGAGACGACC
>JAUMHH010220931.1:0-12179 GCA_032359455.1 Chlamys rubida
TTATGAAAAATGGCTGTGCCCCCCCCCCCCCCCCCCTCACTGTCACAAGGATATGGAAACACCATAACAATTCAGTAAGAAATAGTCTAAATATCGCTTTAAATGTCTGATAGATTGGTTTAGATGTCGCGATAACCATGCGGTTCGTCAACAAAGAAACTATTGTCTACTTGCCAATGTTAAGGCCCGTTAAAGGTTATTCAACTGTTTGGGGTCATCACAACGATTTGTTTTCTGCTCTGTGGTACTCCGAAGGACTAGTTTCAATGTTAAGAATTATTTTTAAATGCAGATATCTGAATGTCGATCAATATTGCCAATCGTCCCCTAATTTCATAACAATGTCCCTCCACAATTGTTACAGATCCCTTTGTTTTCCAGTAACACCTCACCTGGCATCAATACAATGCCCCTCTACAAACAGTAGAGATAGCTTAGTCTATCTATATCTAACGTAGCTTATGGGGATACAAAAAAACAGACATAAATGATCTGAAATAACGACATCCTTGAATCTCTGACCCTGTCTCCGGCACACATACACACGTGCACACTTAAACAACTTGCATGGGGATGACCTTAGCTGTTAATAGGACATTAAACAAGATAAAACCAAACTTAACTAAACAATCAATAAAGACATATTCTAGTTATAGGCCCCTCGTTTGTAATAAGGAGTCCGTTTTAGTGCAAGTATGAACAATATATTTTCATAGTCTCAATTTCTTAGGGAAAGGTTTAATTTTTATTTTGTTTAACGTCCTATTAACAGATAATGCCATTTAAGGACGTGCCTCCATGTGTGTTGTGTAAGCGTGTATGTTTGTATGCGTGACGGAGACAGGGTTTGTTGGTGTTTTCGTCTCCTTGTGATAGCGGGGATCTGATGCCGACTGTATAGTGCTATCTCACTGAAATACCATGCCGAAGGAACCCGGCACATTATACTGACAACGGGTGAACCAGTTGTTGCCATTTCCCAAATGCTGAACGTTAAGCAGGTGATAACAAATACCGAACGTTCTACATTAAAATGCGATATAAAGTTACATAGTTACATGTCCAAATAGAAATCAATCTTATCCTCAGTCGTGAATAGTTGTATCTGTGGTGCAGATAAAAAACATTATATCATAACAAATTCGTTAATACCTGTCAATTATATGCTTAAACTCAAAATGGGAATTTTGCAATAAGGGAAATTAAAATTAATTCCGGAGGCAGTGTAGGTGATCAACGATTACTCGACAGAGAAATTACTATGGTGTTTTTATGTTTTATATAAACATCGTTTGTTGACAGTATGTTTGAACATGGTGCCCATATCCCGACTGTAAACACATTTGTGAAAATGCCAGATACACATGACAAGCTGTACTTATTTTTGGCATGGCGTTGAAGGCATGGATATTTGCCAAACTCTTTTAATGAAACGACATTCGCCTCAGATCACCGCACACACCTATGTGTGTTTTACTCTGTCAATACTACGGAATGTGTGCTTTTCTGAAACGTGCTTTATAATTGCAATGTCTTCAAACAAATAATGTTCTCCGTGTCGACACATGGGCGTCGCCGGTGCCCTATAATTCAGGCTTCTGACAGTTCAATGCAGAAGTGACAACGTGCGTACCTTGTTATTTACAAAGGAGCAAGGTGCACCTGTACCTTGTTAGTGATAAAGGGGTTGCACAACGTCTTAAATCACATATATCAGTTTAAATATCGGTACTACCTACGCCGATTCACAGATTACTTTCATTCTTTTTAATGTGTTGTTGGGGTAATCGAAACTTCAGCAAGGCCAGCTGTATACCTTATTATTCTCGTTTTTTTTCGGATGTTTTGCAATCTGCAAAGTTCACTTAATTTCCCTAAGTAGGTTGGCTGTCCTCATTTCCGGATAAATTGTTTTATAATTTAGAACAGCCGTCATATTAAAATATTCTATTGAAACTGTCGATAATGCTAATAAATCTACAACGCAACGCAATAAACCACGACAAAGCTAACCTTTAACCTCATATCGAATTGTTCAAACAGGAAACTGCTGTTTAACAGTATCACATAATTGTTTAATTGAATAGGTTGTATAGTTTAATTTAAGAACATTAATATTGTTATCTACTTATAACATAATATATTTATAAGGTCCTGATAATTATAACACTAATTTTTAGTTTTAATATTTATAACGATATTCTAGAGTAGTGATAAGCCGGTTATCCTCCTATCTAGTAGACATGCCTGACTACATGAGGATATCAATGTCAGTATTAACTGTTTTCTCGGCGTACTACTTCATGTGTGTGGTTGTGTGGCTCCTATACAACAGCTTGTGATAGGGGCCCACTGTTTAAAGTCTGGTAAGCTTAAAAAAATGAATCATTTTAAATTAATTTGTGAGATGGCTCTTAATATTTCACAAATATTACCTGTCTTCATGCAGAGTCATTTTCAACCTTTTTAATTTATAAATATAAACTCCAATAATTTGTACGTATTTAAGATGTAATATTCGTGTTTGTGTGTCGTTATGTGATCACTAAACTTTAAGCTGGTCCCAATGATCCCGTTGCATGTCAACGTCTAACAAAGCCGACATATTAGCTCCATACCGTTAGAATTTCAATTATTCTATCTCTCATTTCGGATATGCATTACAAATACCAGGCTGATATAAAGCACTGGTAAACCTTTGTATATCATATATCATTTAAAATGTGATGACTATGACAGAAAAAGAACGGTGGCAACAGCATGCGCTTACACGATCTATCAACACAAAGTCCATAATTCAATATATCTTTTGATTGAAATGTGTGTTTCCAACAGATTATTTTCCTAATAATTTATAATTAAAACTGAAATTTGTCCTGTGCTGTATCCCATTAGCTCAGAGCTTGTCCTTGTCGTCTGGTTATGTGTTATACTGGACTCTTGCTTATTCATTAAACAGTCTCTAGAACTGAGGAGGAGAGTGGGCTTGCTGACAGTATAGGGTATGGACTTTGAAGCTACTGAGGAGGAGAGTGGGCTTGCTGACTGTATAGGGTATGGACGAGGAGAGTGGGCTTGCTGACAGTATATGGTATGGACGAGGAGAGTGGGCTTGCTGACAGTATAGGGTATGATTCATTAAACAGTCACTAGAACTGAGGAGAGTGGGCTTGCTGACAGTATAGGGTATGGACGAGGAGAGTGGGCTTGCTGACAGTATAGGGTATGGACTTTGAAGCTAACAATGCTTAAATCGAATTTTCTATTTGAAGCTATGTTTAGTTTGTTCATGTTAATGTGTATTAGAAATATAAGCAATCACTTTGTGCGACTTTTCTACATGTACATGGCTATGTATGTATTTCACTGTGTTTCATTGTTTTGCTTTCAAACTACTTTGTTGTTACAAATGAGCAAATAAAAAAGTTTGAATTTGAATTTGTAATGTATATGTTCCGTTTGTTTTATCTCCTTACTGTTAACCTCTGAACTCGAACATACACTCATGGTTAACCACGTTGGCAAAATAGTTGTCAATGTATTATGCTTATTCATTCTATGGTGCAATTATTTCTCATTCATCGATTGTTGCTTTAATCCTATGTGGGTTTTTATAAATATTTTACCGTGTAACACAAACGTGCGTCTCTGTTGACGTCTGCTGTAAGGGGGGATAATCACAGAGTGCTCGGTCGTCCGAATTAATTATTCTTTAATCGGCCTCCCAATCAGGATCCGATTACTACCGTACCTATAGGTAGAGGTTAGGTCGGTATTTAAAAACTAAAACGGTTGAATGCGTTGTCGTTGGCAGAATTGTGAATAACCAGGTTTGCACACGTATATATAGACGGAAAATTTGTTCTGTTTAAGTTTAAATCATATTTCCTGAGGCGTGATTCCAAACAATTACGCCAGATAATCTATGAATACCCAGCCGTAACGGAAGGACACGTGTTCCACAAGCCTAGATCCGTGGATGTATTCTCTCGTTAGATTTAGTTTTCCTTAAAACTGACTTAAAAGTCGTCAACTTATATGCTTGGGGTATTACAATTATAAACGTTGGTATGTTCAGGCCCACAGAACACATTTTGACCAGGCTAGATCTCAGCAGCAGTTTTCCACTAATGTCCAACCTGAAGACTTCCAGGTGCTACTGTGGGCATCTCATACATACAGTCTACGAATACATGAAGTTTGAAACAACTGTATCTGAGTACTGATATCTATGTACATGTTGAGTTCATAGCATTGCACGTTCGCTATGTTGAACACAATACTTCGCAGGTCATCGTCCAGTGAACGTTTTGGTATGTTATCTTAGTAAAAACAAATAGTTGTTTTGAAAATGCTGTTAATTATATTATTTCATGATTTACTTTTCAGACATATTTTGACAATGCAAAAAAACGAACACGTGTACTAATTTTGTAGTGTTGGATTTCTTCGCATGTACCATATTTTTTGTCCTTTTAGAATTTTCAATTCAATTAATATATTTTCATTATGTATAACGGGCCATAAGTGCATGAACATGTTACACATTACAGCCTACACAACAATACTGAGACAGTTGCTGGACGATTGACGTGCATGGCGATGGTGCTTGGTAGGCTGGGTATCCAACGTCACAGGTAATTTACCTCCCTTCCTCAGCACGCGATCACATATTAAGTTCAGGTGTGTAATTCGGGGCAAGTACGTCCACATTCAGCTTGTTTTATTATCTTGTATTCTATACACAATTTTTCACACACATTTATGAATATTTATCCGATTAAGTCTCGGTGACGTGAAGTATGAGATATTACACGAAAGTATGTGCGCCTATCAGTATAATCCGATATCCCAGGAATACATTAGGCTCGAGCTCCCCCACAGCTGCTAGCAATGAAGATCAATGAAGTATCATGCGAGATGCTAGTAAACACCAGCACACCTCGGGTCACGTCCCGCACGCTTCTGATCATGTTAACACTGTAATGCTCTCCCCAATCTAACTGGATCCTACTGCAGGACTAGGCCCCCTGATGGCTATGTAATTCTTTCTTTAGAATAACAAATTGTTTCGTTGTTCACTAACTGTATATATGTTTATTGATATAATATATAAATATAATATAAACTTTATTTATTTAACAACAATTATGGAACAGGTTATTTCAACTTATATTCATCACTCTTGTTGGCCCGGATGTTAGCGCGTGGGGGGGTCTTAGTGTGGGAGGAAACCGGAGTACCCGGATAAAACCCACGTGGTCGGGCAGGTGATCCCAACCTTTTCACGTCCGATCGGGGAATCGAACCCCGGGCGCCTTGGTGAAAGGCAAGTGCGCTATCCACTGCACCACCCGACCACCCATGTTTATTGATCTCGAACAAGCAGTTTTTTTGTTTCTTTTGAAGGGTAGGTGTCAATGATTTGGGTAAAAACTAACTGTTGATAGTCGAATTACCAATGATGATTACATCGTTGTTTCATATACTGTTTTTAACAGTAAAATATCACAAATCATCAAGTTATGTAGATTTGCTTTAATTGAATTATGAACATTGCATTATCAAAGAAATAAGATGAGTAAACTGTTTTCAAATATATATTTCACTCGTATGGAAGAAAATACAAATATTTCCATTCATGCCTGTACACGTACAAAAACATCAGTATTTGCCATACTCTAAAATAAGCAAGGTATTCAGTTGGGAAGCGTTAAATATCCCCTATACGTTAAGTTTATACCCTGATAATATGTATGATGCCTACTAAAAGTATTGTCTGACATTATACCACCTAGCCTAGTAGGATGATAACGGAAAATAAAAGTAAGATATTAGCATGCCAGAATCAAATGTTCAGCTCTTATTTCTTATCTGTAATGACCGTTCAAACATACATAGATGTGGATCGATAGTACAAATATCTCAATTTGAAAAAGCTTTCCGAAAACAGTCTGTATCTGAACAAGAACCAGAGCTGGCAACAGGACACATGGACAATGTTCGTTGGAGTTTTAGACTTTGGAGTTTCAGACTGAGTTTCAGACTTTGGAGTTTCAGACTTTGGAGTTTCAGACTTTGGAGTTTCAGACTTTATAGTTTCAGACTGAGTTTCAGACTTTGGAGTTTCAGACTTTGGAGTTTCAGACTTTGGAGTTTCAGACTTTGTAAACATGTTTTTAAAAAGTCGACACTCCTCTTTCATTATATACTGAACAGTTATCAGTGTTTCAAATATTCAAAACTGTCGCAAAAACAGAAGAATAATCTAGCTCGCTGTATGGATTTAAGGGTTCTGAATACCTGCATTTGTATAGTTCTTGTCTGTGTTTTGTTAGGAATTGCAATTAAAAAACTTGTGTGATTATAAAAATGCAATAAAATACTGAACAGCATGACCTACTGTTTGATTTTCTGCAGATAGCCGAGTTAAGGTCGCATTACAGTGAACAGTGCAGGTGATGCGTAACCATTCCCGCCGTAAAGAGCGTTTTGAGTATAATAATGAGTTGTTTACCCAGAGTGACCTTTGTGCTGAGCAGAAATAATACAAGAGGTCATTTTGGTTTGAACATAATATTTACAAGGCAACACACTGTGTGGAAAACATGTTTGGATGACTTTTTAGAGGTTTCTGGCACACCGCCTATTCCTCAAACGTGTTCAATGCTATGTTGACTGTGTGTTAGCCTGTTTGACGACTAATTAGAGGCCAGCTGTGGTTATTCGTGCTGCGCCGACATTAGGCCAGCACGACACTCCTCCCGGGTCATCGATACAATGCCAAAGCATAAGCGGGACTACTCCATCGACAGTATGCCTCTACCAACACAAAGTTAGCTTTCAAATTTCGACAAATGTTTAATTATATTAATTAATGAAAATTTGTATTTGTGTTAGTGATAAAAGCGAATTAGCTTATCAATCCCAGCATAGCGGAATACCCGTTCTAGACAAAATCCGACATTTTAGCAGACGACGATCTTATCGATTTTCTGTGGCATTTACAAAATAAGAAGTCATTGCCTTGCTCTAAATATAACACTCCAGTACTTGGTGTAGGGAAATATCGCCATACGATCATGTCACGTGACAAGTTATTTTTCGGCTACTTGTAATGGATGTATCAAACATAATATCGGTAAAGCAAGCTATGGGGACGCCAACTTTGATTCCTTGGAGAAGGAAGATTAAACTTGAAATGGCCTTATTTCAAGGACAAACACAGGGCAGACATTCTATTTACTTTCCAGACAAAGCAAGGATATTTATTGTTAAATATCGTAAATATGAAATGCCAATTTCCCCTATAACCCCATCAACATTATTTAAAAATAATATTTTTAGGGCACTGTAATGTTAATTAATCACGTGGGATATTTATACTAACAGGAAGATTTGTCTCGGCTAATGATAAGTTAGTCATTTCAATCTATGTCGTTATAACATATTATTTTTTATTCTATTTCTTGGTAACTGTTCTGACACAGGGATAACTCATTATCTAGATTTCTTCAACTACGTTATCGACAGTTTCCCTTATTTTGTATAATTTCACTACTGTTACACAGTCAGTGGTACGACGTTGTGCAATTGATTACGTATATCGGGAATAGCTCGGTGAATCCAGGATTACATAGATATGATCTTAAAGTCTCAACTGACCATCTATATTATGTGGGGCTTATGGACCTTTGACAGTCAGTGTTACAACGTTGTGTAATTGATAACGTATATCGGGAATATTAATCCAGGATTCATAGATATGATCTTCAAGTCTCAACTGACCATCGATGCTGGTAACAATAGATTATAATCGAGTATAAATATAACCTAGAAAGGGGATACTGGGCGAGAGAAGAGCAAGGGACGGCTAGAGAAGAGGTTAGAAAGGCTAGAGACGGCTAGAGAATAGGCCAGAAGGGCTAGGGACTGCTAGAGATGGGCTAGAACTTTACAGCTAGAGACAGTTCGGAGACGAAGACGACTGAGAGTGAGACCGAACGATAGAGACCGATCCTAATACTTGAGGTTATCAGAATAAACTTCTAACCAACCGTCAACCCTTGTCACTCGTGTTTTGTTACACTACACTTGGACTGATTTACAAAATAATAGAACTCGACAATTTGGACTTAAATCAAGACTGTTTTTTTCTGATTCCTTTTCCCTGGAGGCAGATTACAGGCCAACACAAAACACACGACACAAATCAAGACTAATCGTCAAAGCTTTGCTAGACACTCGCAACAGCACGCCTGCACTTTAATCTCCACTTATAGATAACGGTAGCTTTAGAGGCAATAACTGTTTGCAGATGTGGTGCGGGAATTTCGAAACATTTGACAGATTCTTGACTTAAAATATCAACACCGTAGTACGTAATGTAGAGGATTACCAACTCGGAAAATTTTGAATCCCTTGAAGAATGTCCAATTTTCCAGAATAAATTCCCAACAGTCGTATATTTTATATTTTATAGAGTATTAGAGAGAGAAAACATCTTTACAAACCCCCAGATGTTTGGAACCAGTTCTTTTTTGTATGAATTACGAAATCAAGCATCTCAATCAGTGGGATTTACCGTCTGTTTGGATTCACATCTGTTATAAAATTCTTTCTTCGTAAAAAATCCTATAATAAACACACATAAATGTTATCAAAACACGCGCAGACTAGGAGTAAGGTCTATGTTTAGCTACTGAAGAACTCAAATACATTTCTGACATTGGGTGTTTAAATAGCCGGCGTCGGTTGGCAGGCAAATGACGGATAAGCGCCAATGACGAACAAACATTCTGCGGCGAGATCAAAGAGCTCATCCGTTCATTTCTGACACGTTCTTGGCACCGGGGCATTCTTGGATGCGCTATTTTACTAGACAATTTGATGCTCTAAAATGGGGCTTAAACAGGAAACGCATCAAAGAGGAATCCGGTTGACAGGTTAACTCGCTCAACTGAGGGTAATATCCTAGACGTATTCTTTTTCAGGCATACAATCTGACTTAGGGAATAGGACGCAGTGAGCTAATAGGTGATTATAAACCTAATGGGTACAAACAAAAACTGGAGATATGGAAGACCTGGTGGTTACGTAAAGTAATTGCGTTTTGCCGCTACAGATAACCGACAGACGATACCCCAGACAAGCCTACGTGTGTGTCCACAAAATCAGCTACCCTGACCACGACAGTGTCTATCACTCGGTTATACGTTAGCTCTGATGATTTCAAAGTAGAAGTTACTTACATCGAAAACATATAACTGAGAGATATGTTCTCATTTATTTTAAAGACAAGTAGGAAACTACTTTACGGAAGACAGCTGGTATTGGAAAATAGGAAAAATCAAGTGAAAACAACATAATGTTAAATAACTTGTCTGAAAAAATAGTGGATCGTATCTCTCCAGGAGGATTAAGGAATCTGAATATATCTAAAACGTCTTTCTTGAAGATGTTATTAAGTCTTGTGAACAAACGTAGTAACATCAATCAAAGACGATATGTATTCTACAGTCTGTCAATATAAAGCGAATAGTACTAAATAGAACAGACTGATTGCTTAATTCTTTGTCTAGTCTAATAAAACGTGGACATAATTTGTGCTTTGTTTACGATCTTAAAAATGGCATCTTCAAACATTTACCGTAGAGACTTGGATTCTTTTCTTTTTAGTATTTTTGCTATGAAGCAATTGGCCGTTTGAGTGGGTATTCGTATTCCACGAATTCATGTACCAACGAAATGGGGTTTGGTCTCCCAATCACGAAATCTGGGCCCGACGTCAATTACACAGTACATGTACTTGAATCCGTCAATTACATGTTATTTTGTTAACAGTCTTGCCCATTGGTTGATTTTAAAAAATATATATTTACAAGTTCACAGTGTACTTATCTTTACGCCAGATGTTGCCTTTAATATCGATATTTTATATTGAGATAAAATAATGATATATATATGTATATATCTTTTCTTGATATGAAAGGCATGCGATAATGAGATTATAATGACAGAAAATCCCGAGTTTGTAATGTGTGTAGTATTGTACTGTTTGTAGCAGATGCCTTTCTCTAGGTTAAATTCCACTACACTAGATGATGTAAGTTGTAAATTACAAAAAATATTATTTTTGTCAAAACTTCAGGTAAACTCAATGTTAAAGAATCCATTGTTTATTTACTATATGCTTTGTATTGCACTGTTGGTACAGATCGCTCGCAAAACATGAAATAGTCAACCAGTTATTTTGAAACCATTTAAGATGCCTTTAATTTTAGCTTTTGTTTTCTCATCAGATCCCGTGGTTGTTGTCTTTTTTCATCGACAATGAGCTCGGATCACGGACGGTCCGTTCGTGTTGCCATTGGTATGTTAACGTTGTGGCAAATTGTGTCCATATCTGTTGAAGCTATATAATCATTTTGTCAAACTTACCAGAACCAATAATACAGTAGCGTCATGTTGTGCAAGCCGCACCTTGGCATGTAGATGTATAAGCTGTCTTGTTTTGTAAAGTGGTCATATTAACTTGACAAAGGATACTGTTTAAAACCTTATGATAATAAGTTTTATCGCAAAGTTCCAAAGCAGTGTGTTAGCTGTCGACAGGACAAAATAAAACTTAATTTGATTCTCTGATCGAGAAATCAATAAATCTTGAACTTTTCCCGATATATCTGTACAGTAAACTGTAGCCATGGGACTATACTCAAGTTGTCTGTCGGTTTTTGTTAATTCGACTTTTGGGTTTGTATCCACATTGGTTTCTGTAAACTGTAATGAATGTAAGAATGCAAACGAGACAAATCGGTTAAATGTTAAGAAAGCAATGCCAAGAAGTCACGTCCATATTTAAATGGTTACTTCGTTAACATATATAACTTACCTCCTCCGTTTTTATAACAAAGAAAAGGAAACCTCCACACATTCCCAAGTCCAACGGAAAATCCAACACAAGCCAAGAGAAAGTCGATTTTTCGGGTCCAAACTTCCCGCTGGTGTAGCTCCTTTTTGGGATTGTCGCTTTCCGTGGAAGACCCGGATGTGTCCGAGGAGATGGCATCAGGACAACAACCATGATCACGATGATTAGTCAAATGTTCTTGTTCCAATTTATAATTTTCTCGATCGTCTGGTGACGTCATAGTGATGATTCAAAGTCTACAAAGCAATATAAACATTTGTTTAAAACTTTTGACGAGTGAAAAAGTTCAAGCAAATAGAAAAAGATGTATCTCTTTAGAGGTTCTGAATTGCGATTTGAACACCACAAGAGAGAAATACGAATGAGGTCTAAATATAATATACGTTTGGTGTCTGACTGACTAAGTGTACTTTGATGTGAGTTTATTTCAATACTTTATCGGTAAATTAATCGCTCATTTGTTCTTTCGACGAGGTTTAAATATAGAACAATAGGCTCACCCTGTGCATCCTAGCAACATACCAACATGGCCAGGATTCACACCGACTTGGCCAGGATTACACATAGTTGCTGTATTTCAGTAAGCTTACATTAATAATATCAACCTCGTCTAAAATCAGGCTTGAATTCTGATAAAAATAACACATTGTTTTCTGAATCTGACTGCCAGCAAGCACAATGGCCAGCAATAATACACTGTTTGGGTTCCATATTTGGGATTTGCAGATGTTTTCCACACACCGCCCAAGCTGACCGTATTTCGTGTTGTTGCAATCGTCAGCACGGCTTTGTCGGTGTTTGACCCTAGTCACTATCTGTGTTCCGATACTCAGGTTTGTAATTGAAAAAAAAATAAAATAACAGACGATGGAAAATTTATACAACTCCAAAAGTTTTCCTTTGAGCATGACTAACATGGTATGTCAGTGGGGAATGAATATCAATATGAACACGTAATGTTACATTATTTGATGAATCCGAAAACATTAGTGTTAAATATGCATGCAAGTTTAACTATACACAGCGCGGTGTAAAATAATCTTATATATATATAAACAACATACTTGTTAATACCAATAATTTAATTTTGCCTATCTCCCCCATAATAATTGTTTTGGTATATATCATATATACCTAAAAAGAAAAACAACTGATGACGGAACTACTTTTTGCGCAAAATTACAACGCAGCTTTTTTTTAGCGCAATTGTTTAGTTTACGTAAAAATTAAATAAATCTTTAACTGTGCA
>JAUMHH010220942.1:0-12178 GCA_032359455.1 Chlamys rubida
AATCAAATTAAGGCTTTAATGGAGTTATTTTGATAGATAAAAAGGGTAAGATAAATTAAGGCAAGCAGTTTCAGTCGTGTTTCACACACTTTCTCCCTCGTTGGAAATGTGAAATGAGGGAGATCTCCCTCATTGGAGGTTTCCGAGATTGACATAGATCTATGATCGGTAATAGAGTCTGGAGATAAATTTATACAAAGTTTGCACTTAGCTCCATTACTGATACTCTAGAAATGCAAAGTTGAACTAAAATGGTGTACAAATGGACAGACTGACCAAAATCACGAAACACTATTACGCTCTCTCCACCATGTAACGTGAGGGCATAAAAACATGAAAATACAGTGTCCTCATGCTAAAGTTGAAGTCTCAATTACAGGAAAACATTACGTAAAAAATAACCTGTTATCATAGTTGTAAGCACGCTTCAACCCTTAAATATTTATCAATTATAATCATCATACCCATTTGTCTAATTTTAGAGACATGTAAATATTTATATTTTTTTCACACAAAACACTAGCACGCAATTTAGAAACCTTCAAGATATATCAGGATTATTTTACATGTATATTAAACCAGGTGTACACATGTATACTAAATACAAACAAATCTGTTTTTTAACTTTTACCCGTTTAGACTTGTAACGGTAAATTATTGATTGAACAGATATGGTATTAAAACCCACTAAATCAAATGTACTTAAATGTGAGTTTTGCTCACTTCACTAGAGCCAATACACCAGGGCCAGACTCTCAAAAACTTGTTAGATTAGCAATTCCTTTGTACCAAAATTGTTAAATGATTTTTTTTTCTTCTTAATTTCTTCTGATTCAGAATATTTTTTAAGTATCTCAAGATGATTGTTTAGGGTAAATTCACTGAAATTTTTTGTTAAATTTTCAATATTTTTTAAAATGTACAAGAAGTAAATTGTGTAAAATGTTCATTAAGATAACCATACTTTAAACAACTTAATACAGACGTTCAATAGCCAGGGCAATCAAACCACACTTCACATAACATTAACAAAATCATTTTACAAAAATAGCTTCACATGTTTTGTAGTGGCATATCATGGTATTTTAAATAGTTTTCAGCTCAGTAACAATTTGACCAATAAAAAATTGAAACTAGCTTGTGTTAACTATCGACCTATCCAAAATCAGCTATCTGATGTAACCTCAGTTACAAAATAAAGCAAATTGGTACCAGTATCTTCAAATGAAATAGTACAGGAGGCCCAAGGCAAGGCAAGTCCTTTCAATGATTTGGGTCAAAAGTCAAAATATAGGTCACTGTGACCTACTTTTGGAATGAAGCAATTTGTGATGTTGCCAACACAAGTTGCATCTGCATACCAATATATTATAACTCCAGGTGGAATAGTATAGGAGACATATGCTCCAGAAAAACTCTTTCAATGATTGAAGTCAGAGGTCAAAATATATAGGTCAATGTACAACATTTGGGTCTATATGTACCAAAATTATTTTTGACCTACTTTTCAAATGTACAACATTTTGGTCTTACCAAATTTGGTAGCTCCAGGTGAAACAGTACAGGAGATATATACCACAGACAATTGGTTTCAATGATTGAGTCAGAGGTCAAAATAAGTTTTCTGTGATGTACTTCTGGTATACAAAACTTTGCTATATCAAGATGAACATGCAAACCAAAACTTGTAACTACAGGTGGATAAAGACAAAGCTTAGATGTCTAGTTGAGGGAATTAATATTCTTTTAATATCAAGCCCTGAACAGCTCAGTTTTGGGCATGTGGAGATAGTAACTCATCCAAAACGTTTGTGTGTGTACTTAGTCTTACGTCCATAACCAAACCTGCTGTCTGTGCTTGTACATACTGGGAATTAAACTCTAGCCATACGGGTGCTGGTGTAGCAGCCAATGGTTGTTAGGGTAAAAATACTGCCTTATTGGCAAGTTAGCTTTTAACTTCCAGCCATTTGGTATAACCTTAAGATGTGCTCACTAGTTCAGCAACATCAAGTGTGGTCAGTGCTAGATTGGTGCCCTCCCACATGTTGCAATTGGTGGCAGCGTCGCGATCTTGTGGTACCTTGTGTGGACAGTTTGCTGTGGCTGGGAAGTACAATGGTACACAGGGAGGACCTATGGGTCAAGTCTCAGTACACAACTTCTCAGAGTGTGGTATAGCATAGACAAAGAGTAAATGGGAAATACTACTTTACTGGCAAGCTAGCTTGTCCAGCAATACATTATGGGTACCCACCCACATATTGGGAATCGAACCCTGACCGTCTGTGTATATGCCACTAACTTTATTATGTATTTATCACCTGTAGTTTGTACACAACAAAGACTAACTAGGCCAAACATGAAATGAACAACAAACAACTGCCTACGTATTGATCAAACTTCTGTCTGGAAATTGTTTCAAGCTCAGCACAATTTTCCAAACAAAAGAAAAACCAGACATTAATTGATTTTGCATGTCGGCCATGTTTGTTCTATACGGCTACATCAGCAAACAGATGAAACTGTATTGTACACAAAACCTTTTTGCACCTCAAAATCTATAGACCACAATAGTGTGCTTCACGGTGAAAGTGTTTTCGTATGTATAAAAGTATTGATCGGAATGTAACTGTGAGAAGACAAAACAACGGCAACTTCTAAAGGACAATGGTAATCTGAAACTGAATACAGAGATCTAACGCACTTGAACTGCCTGACGGACGATCATGCTTCGTGCAATAGCAGCGACGGATATTTCATTATTTTGAAATGTTCGTTTCTGACAACAGCTAATATTACCACATAGGTACAAACTCAAATGCTCCAAATACAAACACATTTTGAACTGGCTGAAGGACAATCATACTTGGTACTTTAGCAGCTACGGAAATTTCATTATACGGAACTGTTTGTTTCTTTTTTTGCTAATATACCACACAGGTACAAACTCAAAGGCACCAAATACCATTGTAAACCTTTGATATTCTTCATCATTGTGGATCTATCTCTTATGAAACATTATCACCTGGAAATGACATGATCTTTTTATCTTTTATTATATCTGTTTTACAAGTGTATGTATAACACGTACTTCAATAGAAACTGGAGTATAGTGTTTTTGTTTTTTTATTTCATCAAAGCATTTTCCTTTACCCAGAAATGTTTACTCAGGATATTCAATGATCAGTGTAATGGATTGCCTATAACCCATGGCGTGACCTTGATTTTCACCCTTCTGAATGACCTTGACATCTACTCCTTGTCCTTGGTGCCTTGGTGTGACCTTGACATTAGGACTTAAACTCCATGATGTGACCTTGATTTTGATCTACTCATTTTGGGGAGTCAAAAAGATACTCTTAAGGGTCTATTCTGAAACTTCCACATTAAAAGTAGCAAACAAACACACTTTTAATACTCACCAGACACACTAACACACTAAACTATTCTAAAGTAAGAAACAAGTAATTTTCATACTAACCAATAGACCAAACTACCACAAAGTAACAACAAGACTTTTAATTATTAATACTAACCGACAATGGCGACATACCAAAGTACCAGTACCACGAAGTAACAATAAGAAGTTTTGATATACTGACCGATGGCCCGTATCTGGAGATGTGGGAGTGTTTTCCACTGTAGGCATGATTGGACACCCTGGTGGGTACACCCCGCGGGCTCAGACTGAAGGTCTTGTTCCTTAGGTAGTTGGTGAACCCAGACGGAGCACTAGTGATGGGCATGCCATTTCTGTCAACGATCCGCATCGAGTCCAGGCCTGGGTGTACCACCTTGCGGAAGATCCGCTCTGCAGCCTGAACATCTGAAATAACACAGATTAAATATAATGAAACAATTTATCAATTTTGCCTGAGACATGTATGATTTGTATTTTGCAAGTTGCATATTTTGGCATTAAGTAAAGATAGCAATGCGTTTGTGCCTCTTGCTGATTAAAATTCCTGCAACTTAATTTGTTTGATAGACAAATGTATAAATAAAAAAAAAGAAGAAATTTTCAAAATTTTCTTACAAGATCTATCAAGATGATTTTCAAACAAAACAGAACCATTCTTTATCAGCTGAACCAAATACAATAAATTATTAAATATGCAATAACTGTTCAAATAAAATACTTTTTCATATCAAAGTACTTATTTTGAAAATTTGATCTCTGTTTTATAAATTAGTTATCAAGAGCATGCATTATTGAAAATACTTCAGCATATCCTTAAAGACATTGGATCACCAGGGCTGATTTTCCTGTAACTTTAAAAAAATTAAAAGCTGTATGCCCTTAGTTTTTTAGATGCTATTGCCCAGTATTGGTGAATGGGGGGATTCTTATCCACTGCAAAATAATTGTTTATTGACGTGACTTTGATCACTAAAAATGTCTCTACACCATTGACTAACTCAACCCACAACATTTGTAAATTTATATAAAATAAATTTTCTTTTTTTGTACCAATTATAGAATACAGAGAGAAATAAGTTGTTCATAAAGGTTGGAGACCAAAAGAATTTTTGTGGAGTAAAGTCTTGCAATTGGCAGATTTATTTCTGCACATGTATATATACCGACCATCAATCATGCAGTAAAATATACTTGTCTGATGAACCGCCATAATTTTTATCTGTACAATATGTAATTGCTATTTATCTATACAATAATTTAAAATTGTCACCAATTTCAAAATATCAAATGTACTAAAACCTTTACCAAAGTCAAACCTTGGATATCGCCATAAACCATGTATTATAAATAGATTAATGTCTTTAATCGAGGCCATTCATTAAATTCAATACTGGTCATGCAATCCATTTTGGAATGTTGTCGACAAGAATTGTTCAACTCATAACCTTGGCAGATAAATTTCAATACCCCAGAGCAGTTCGTCCAATAAAGGTAAAATTGATGTTAGTATTACGTTTTCCTATCATGAAAATAACATTTGAACTCCAGTGTTATATAGATATCATGTTATCTAGACATTAAACGAAGGGGTAATTTTCATTATTATTATTCAATCATTTAAAGTTATTATGAAAAGGAAAACTTCTCCAATTTCCAAGGGTTGCATGAATGACTAAGAATGTTATTGGTTTTTTGCCAGAGATGGCTATAATCAAAACTGGATTACATACATCAATGAAAATGCAATAGCAGGATAAGAGGATTACAATTTTTGTAAGTTTACAGGAATATTATCTGAGGGACATAGAAAATTGAAATAGAAAATGATGTGATATATATTTAAAGCAGACACAGTTTTGGGACAGAAAAAAAAAAGAGAAGAATTTTATGATAAAACTAATAAATTACTGGAAGTTACCTGTTCAGTAATATTTCAATATGATTTGTGACATGTGAACACAAAAGCATTTGCCTTATAATTCAAAAGACATCTCTCACAGGGACCCACATAACACAACACATTAATCACAGTATGTATGCTGGAATCTCACTTGATGTGAAGGAAATATTGAGCCGAAGTTTTAGGGTTTAGATCATCACTGTAAAATTTATTACATTATTGTTTTTCATATGTATTACATAAACCCCGTAAAACTTTTATTAATGCTGATACAGAAATACTGTGATATAATTCTCAGGTCCCTGTGATAGCTTTAAACATTTCTGACCAATTCAAGTCTGTAGTAATTTAAACCATGATCCATTTGAAAAAATAAATCTTTCCTGTCCATTATTTTTCAAAATAATTGTTTTCCTTCTAGAATACCACATGGCAATCAAATTTTCCTTCAAACTAAGTTATAAATAGTAGTCAAAAATACCTCAAGATATCCATTTTTTTTTTTTGACAGAATGGAGTAGATTAGTCAGTACAAAAGCAAATTGGAACAATAACTGTGTGTGTGCTAAGGTCAGGGTTCTTTCATAATCTCAATTTGTGTTTCGTTGAAACCACCATTTTAACCAAATGATAATTCCTGTACTGTACAGTAAACACAATTCAGCATAAATAATTTTGACATCTCAAATAATACTTGATCAGTCAGATACATGTATAATCATTATAATAGCTGAATTCTTACCTGATTGATAAGGTGTGGAAATGGTGAAATATTCTTCTTCCGTGTATTCATTCATATTTTTAAAACATTACTTTTTATACCTCGTCTAATAATACTTTTCAGGCATCACTACGACATATGTAACTGTTTTTATTCCTCTGTAATCCCCATTCAATAGTCACATGCAAGTTCAAGAACTCAACATTTAAATAGAATTGATCGAATATTTAGTAAATTTAAATGAACAACACGTCCAGTGTTTAGTCAGGTAGATTGTATCACATTTGCACAAGACAGATAATCCTGGAATATAGGCTTGGCAATGAGCCTATCAACACATTTGATCCATGTAGAACGTGTATGATAGGTCTGCAATCTAATAATCCGTTTCCTGTTCATACAGACCAATTTAGGAACAAATTACAGTAGGTGCCAATAATCTACGAATATCCAAACCTGTGTTTTATCGCGATTGACATTGTAGTGCTAACCCCGCGATAACAGTGTTTGTGTTATTGATAAATTTACTTCTACAAACACCAGAAGCAGTATGTTAAGTGCCCATCGAATGGGCATAAAAGGGTCCATCAATCGCCAGGTGGCACGATAGACTGACAACGGCAAGTGTTAGAAAAAATCGTCTGCTATGCATGCAGTCATTTCACTTACCATAGTTTCTCTGCGTTTCCATATTTATCACTCATCTGATCCCATCTAGGATCCCTATAACATGATGTATGTTTTTTTTAAGATATTCCACCGATATAAATACGTCTACATAGTAAAAACCAGGCAAATCCGTTCTTGACACTTGCACATTGACTTCACATGGTCGCCATTTTTGTGTACTTGTGACGTCACGGTAACCATGCTCTGCTGAAGGGAGCACTCATTAATTTTGACTACTTCCGTAATCAATTTCATCCACAAAAGCCACTGCTGAGATTCTTGTACTGTTAAAAAAAGTTCGAACAGTTATTTAAGATATTAATATTCAGCATTATAATAAATAATGCCAGGAAATTGAAACATCATGGAAGCAACTCAAATATTTTCAGATCCTGAAATAACATCCCACAATATTAGATGAAAGAGGCTCAAAGGGCATGTAATACATATTTCCCTCAAGGGAAAATGCATAAGTTTCCATAATTCAACGGTTAAATCCTAGGCTCCAAGGATCAAAAATTCTTTATAGAAAGTGAGTTGGGATCCACATATATGGTTATTGAGTGGGGATCTGTCATTTCCATGTTAAGTGACCCAAGGAATATTATTGTCCCAAGGGTACGCGGGAATTAAAGACCCCAGATCTAATCTGGCCAGCATGTTAGTCATTGTGTCCGTCTCTCCAGCCTCAGCAAGCGGTAATAGGGCTAAAGGGAAGTGATCTCAACAGTTTTCATGTTATGACCTTATAATGGGCCAAGTCTTTTGGGGTGGGGTGTGACCCCGTCATTTATATATAATTTTCAATCGCAACCACCTAAGAATACTACCAACCAAATATCGTGTTCCAGAAAAAGAACAAGTTGCTAACTCAATAATAAAGCCTTATGGCCAAATTACTATTGCAGTATCCTGCACTTTAATCCTAGATAGTAAGAAATCACTTGAAACAATAAACCCAGATCACTACTTTTGGCCCTGCCCCTCCATTTACACAATTTCAATTCCCATCATCTGAGAATTCTTCAGCAAATAAAGTTGATATCCATCACTTATTACTAGATTGGAAGTCACTTATAGCAATATGGTCAAATTATCCTTCCTGGCCCTGCCCCTCAATTTGTAGAAGTAGTTTGAAAATATTCTTGATGGAAGTCAGAGGAGCCATAGTATGGCATAGAGCTCATATTTGTCTTTTGGACCAGGGAGATAATAAATATCAGATGTAAAACTGAATGCTACGGAAATACAATCTAACTGCTTTTGATTCCAAGACGTAAAGGATCTTATGTAAATATTACATCAATCTTATTTGAAAACTCAGAAACTTAATATCTTATATATACAAGTAATACCACAAAAAAACAATGGAGGCATGTATACTACTGAAATGTGACAATTTATTTATGCATTACGATAATTTAGGTGACATGTTTATTTCGCTATATAGACAACATGAATACAGGTAAAACATTGTAAAATAAAGGTAGTGTGAAATGATATAACAAAAGTAATGAAAGAATATTTCTGAGAAATATATACCAAAAACCCAAACCATACCTACATTTACTTATAATATAGGTACAAGGGGAGTTAACTCAGTGGAGATTAGGAAGGTTGAACCACCCTATGCACCGTTTTCCAATTTTTCCAATATTTCATTTGCACGGGCATATGTTTAAGGAACGGTCTTCCTAATCCTTGCTGATTTCTACTTCTTTAAATACAAGCACCAATACTTCAAAGCCAGGTTTCACAACACCATTATTTAATAAAAAATAATATTGACCGAAGAATGGCACCAAAAAAATGCATGTAGTTCAGAGAAAATATATCAAATTTCAAAAACAATCATAACTCCATTATAAGTAATCAAAATGCTTTTTCTAGTTTTGGCATTTGTTGTATGATTTTCTTTTGAGAATTTGACTATTTATGAATAGCTGTAAATGTGCAAAAAATGTTGAACAATTGTGTTTCTAAACAATAACTAGATGACTTCAGTGCAGTACAAATTCAAAAACACAGTTAGTTAAAGTCATTCTTTTCAAACAAAAACTTCATAATTTCATGTGCAAATTAACAAATGTAATTATAAAATAAGCTTACAAAAATAACTTCTCTTGATCAAAAGCAATGATCTGACTAAATGTACTGACAAAGTAAGACTTTTCTGATAAATGACAACAAATATCATCCACACACCATCCTTTAGAAATGTATCAAATATGTAATGATGATCATGTGAGTTTAAGTTTCACTACATTATACTTGTTAGAGTAAAAATTGAATTAGTTTGTCTTGGCTACAGTTCCCTACATCTTTATAACATAATTACCTTGTATCATAATATACAACATTTAACAAGGTTTAAGAACTTTTATTATTTTATCTTGACACCTTTCTGTAGTCAACAATTTTAATATCTAGAAGATATGAATTGATTTGACACAAATATTTTTAAAATTGTTTAATTGAGAGTTTACACTTGCTGGAAACTTTAGAGTTCTAACTTCACTGAAATACATACCGGTAATATGTAAATTGATAAAGATTAAAAAATTCTTAATTTTCATTTCAATACATCTAGCACATTGTATGACAGACACAGGTTTTTGAATTAGTCCCTGTGCACATTGTCTAATGAGATCTGTGTACGACTCTATGACTTTACATCTGAACTAACTGTGGTTAAGCGATGTTAAATTAATTAATCATAATCTAAACTAATCATAGCATATAGAGAAATTTCACAGCTGATTGAGATAAAATACAAATACATTTAAGGTTGTATGCTACCTTACTGCTGCAATTTATGTTAGATTTATATCCCTTATTTAAAGTAACGAACATTCAGTATCATTGCACTTTCATGTATTCTTTTGTAACTTTTGAATGCATCATCATTAACTAATTAATTATGTTCAAGTTACCACTCGTTAGAAAGTTAGTTTACAGATTTTTTTTCCAGACTGGAACTCTTCGAAAGGAGATTACATAGTAACATATAACATATAACTTTAAGTACATCACTTGTCAGTAATTTTCTTATATTGAATCCATTATATAAATATGCTTTAATATTGGAAGGACTTGTATGAATACTGTCGACAATTAACGTATCATCTTTAATATACATTTTGTACAAATAATATTGATATACACCCCAGCATTTGCTCTGTTAGAGTCTTTATCATAATATCAATTAGGTTTCAATCTTCTTGAAATACCTGTGCAAACTCCTGCAATACTGCCGTCTTATATTTACATGAATGTCAGCAGTTTAGAAAATCTCATCAGTATAAATGTTTTACTGAATAAATGTATTTTAATTATACTTGCAAAAATTACTTGTTCATAACGAAAGCAATGATTGTTAACTCATTTACCCCTGAAGGCACATTTGAACTCTTCCAATTCATAGATTGGAATAGTTCATTATGAAATTTCATGGGTGAATGAGTTAAAATACCAGCCTCTACACAGCACTATTATTTGGTACAAGGATTTTCTTTCCTGTAGTTATTTTACTAATCTTGTATCTGAGACAGTTTGATATTGTTGTCTGTGTTTTTATTATTTCAGCAACATTTAGATTGATATCCACTCTATATAAATCATGTATATTTCTTTCTAATGTAAACTACCTAAATTTTTTAACAGACAGAAAATTTCCATATTAGAGATCTACTAGTGGGGATTTCATTACAGAAACAGATATTCCCTGAATTTTTTGTTTTAATATGTGAATCTACCGTCTGTCGAGGTGAGTATTCTATGTATTATTGGGCTGGAAGGAATATGCAATGGATGGAAAGTGGCAACTCTTTAACATCAGAGAGTCTCTAAATGTACTTGGAATGTTGTTGGGTTTTTTATCAGCTAGTAAACACAATTGGGCAACAAATTGTAACAAAAATATGTGTTTTACAATTACAACTTGAGGCAGTAAGTTTCAATGCGCAGGATGTTAAATACTAAAACAATCTAAAAAACAAATGCAAACATGTTTTGTACAGTCTTTTTTCTATCCTGAAGGTGATTCGTTTGTTTTATCACCAATATTTCAAGTTCCTCTCAAGCTGAGCTCAAAACTCCTCATATAGTTACATAACATTGCAATAGACACTTCAGCTTAAACTCAGCTTGAGAGGGGCTAGGTATGTCCAAACTCAAGTTCTGTGCTCAAACCAATTTAATTGTAACTCGCAGAGATCTTGGTACAAGATCAAAAAGTATGCACAAAAAGTTGGTATGACGATACAGTAGCTTAAGTCTAGGCTGTAACAGTGGAAACATTTATTTGGAAAGTACTTTCATATTTGAACTGAAATTTGAGCTTGAGCACAGAGTCTGAGTTTGAGCACGACATTGATTTTATGAAAACGTGTATGGGATTCGGACCATGAAGTTCACTCATTTGCATAACAGAACAAATTTAGTGTCATCATTTATACTACATTCACAAACACACACCCCTGTCCATCGTGAGGTATAGAGTTTATACAGGATTGGATTTCAACATGATATGTACAGTACTAACAGCACGACACAGTGTATAACAGATGCACCATTGCTCCATAAATAGCGTCCAATCACAGAAAATATCTCAAAACCCAAAACATTTACAGAAATATGTATAAAAATTCTAACAAAGCACAAATCATTTAATATTGTCACAAGCACAATTTCATTAATAACAAACAAAAAAATCTGTTCGACTGATTTTTACAACTTTTTAAAAGTGGCTTTCAATTTTTTTTTCAGTAAACTTGTCTAAAGCTTTTCAAAAATCTTTCATACGATGTCTTCACACTCCATCCACTTTTGTTGACTGGCCCACTTCTCAATTGTAATACAATAGTATGGTAAAGTGAAAGTACAAAATAATGTTTTGATTGATGTGCATGCAGTTATCAGATGTTGGATTGTTCAGCCAGGAATGTTCTTATTCTCTGCAGTAGTTCTTTCTTAACATCGTCTGGCACAAGAGCTGTTGGAGAGAAAGCAAACCTATTCAATATCAATGTTTAAAATATCTCCTACAAACCATCTTTTTCAAAATAGGATAGCCAATACAAAAACTTGATCTGAGATTATGATTTCTCTCTTTTAAAAAAGCGACACATTTCACTTTAGTGTATGTTTTTTTAACATGCCAGTTTGCAAAGAGTTTTGGATCGCAGAGTCTACATAAGAAACTGTTTTTTTTCTGGCACGATCATCATTTTCTGAAAAGAAAACCATACATTGGGGAACTTGAATGAACAAGAGGCCCAGAGGGCCTTTATCGCTCACCTGGATATCAAAAGTAATCATGGCAAAATAAGATCCAAATAAGATCCAAGGGAATGGGCCAGACCCCAAGGCAAATCCTTGTATCATAGCTGTATTAGATTGTTCATGCCCAGCAATGTTATGTATGGTTATGGGGTGGGGATCTCAACTGTTGTGACTCAGAAAC
>JAUMHH010220953.1:0-12176 GCA_032359455.1 Chlamys rubida
ACAGGGGAGGCCGTCCTTAAATGACCATAGCTGTTGATAGGACGTTAAACAATACTAAACCAAACCAAACCAAACTGTGAGGAAACCTTTCAACAACATGCACCGACGCACACGCTGCAAAGAGTACTCGAGAGAGGGCGCTGCAGTTTACAAAGATAAATAGATAGTGTTATAATAGTGTAACAACTGTAACAGGCATACATGCGTTCATTTGCGCAATAATGTAATCATTTGCACACAAATTTACACACATCCCCGTTTCAGGGTAAATGACATGATGTTGAACAGATTATATTTTTTTCAAATAAAACCTTTTCAAAGAAACTTGTTGTTGATATTGTAAAAGTTGAGAGAAGTATTTGTAAATTAAAGTAATCGTTTAGAGTACGATTATGTAGGCCATTTGCTTACTAAACTTCGTCTGCATATTCAATTTCAATTTCATATTATTCGGAACCATTTTCATTACTTCAGAGCGGAAGTGTTCCGTGTATTTCTGGTGCGAATTGTCGTGTGTGGGGTATATAAGTCGGCGAGCTAGTAGGACCTATAGTTCGTCGGTCAGGTTTCCAAATCTTATGACTTTCTGACTCACTCTTTAACATGGTACTACCCAGCTATAGGTACGATAACTAGGAAGTAGGCCCTTATATTTAAATTCTTCCTTTATTTAGCGATCGTATTATGTAGATTTATATAGGCGCAATGCCGTCCGTTTATAGATAGTAGCTAGGGTTAGGTGTTTGGCCACGTAGCCGGTTTACATGTAGCTGTGATATTGTTGTTGTGTACATCAAAGGAAATCTATTGTGTTCGAATTAAATGTCTATTGTTATCGATTTGTATGGCCTATTGAATGTATTGAATTAGAGGTACACAGGTGTCCAGAGGTCAACGTCCTTCGTTGGGAAATCCCTGGTGCCCCACATGACCTACTGTGACCTTGATGACCATGACATGAATTGACTTGTTTTTAATGGTAAGGTACGTGTTAGTGCTTGTGAACTTTGGCGTTGGGGGAGCACACAAGCTTCCGAGGTTAATCAAGAAATGCAGTCAGTAGGGAAACACCTACATAGAGACGCTGCACAATCGCTGCAAAAGAAACTTTATTTTGACGAAAACGCAAGAGAGAGTTGTGAAGAGGAGCCAGAGGTACTATATATCGCCGAAAGCCCTGTCAAAAAGATAAAGACGGAACCCATGAGGCCCACCAAGACTGAACGAAATGTCAAAGAAACATCTCAGTGCTCCATGGAACAAGGTCTTATGATGAGAACAGGCAACAGGGACATGAGCAATAAGAATCTGTGTCAGTTAGACATAGGTAATGACTGTTATGTCGTCGCCAATCGCTTCAAAGGCAAACTGTTAATACACATCAGGATACACGAAAAAGGACAAGACAATACATCATACTCTACAAAAAAGGGTATTGCTCTGGACTTGGCTGAAATGGCTGAAACTTCATTGTTGGCATCAGGATACTGTTGATGAAATCATCGAAGCATACGATGACCCTATCAAGGACGCCGAAGTGATGATACATCTTGGCAATAACTTTTGTGTTAGTCTAAAACAAGGCTACCCGGTTGTGAACATTAGGCGGTGGTTTCTACCTGATAACGAGGAGGAAATTAAACCTACACGTACGGGTATCACTCTAACTTTTAAGCAGTGGGGAAACTCAAAGACGCCATGATAGTGTTGCAAGACATGCTTGGACCGGAAATGGACAAAGTGACATTTTGTGAGCTTTCTGACGATCATCAGAACCTGATGGGGATGATAGAGTGCAAAAATTGTAACCCGAATGGAACTTTGATGTGATGGTGAAACGTACTCAGTGAACTGAGCTCTTAAACAATAATGACTTATATCATTATTTGTTTTTAATTCAACTGAAGCTCATGTAGGATGTTAAGTTAAGAATGAAAACTAGTGGATTCATTTCTGATAATCTAAGGGATTAAATTCCAATCATTATTAATGAAAATTTGTCTTTAACATGTAACATGACCTGTTGGATGCCCGGCCCTCCTGTCCTATCAGTGTCATGCAGGGTGTTTTTTTAGGAGGAAATAAACATATCATGTGTGTCATTTAAATGCATTTGTCCTTCATTGTTTTCTTATAATTATATTGGTTATGAGTAATCACTCATTTACAATGCTGACGGCAAGAGCATCAGTACTTGGAGAGTATTTGATCTGACCCAAAACATGCTGGGTCATTTAGTGGTCCATACAAATTGTACCAGATTGTTAAAAAGAAAGGGAAATTTAGGATCGGTCTGACACGTATCAGAGAGTTTTTGGCGGGGCAAGATGCCTACACTTTACAAAGACATGCAAGAAGAAAGTTTAAAAGGAGACGTGTAGTAGTTAGTGGACTGGACAGTCAGTAGGACGGTGACTTAATGGACGTCAGAAACCTGGCAAAACACAATGACGGTATTCAGTACATTCTAGTCCTACAGGACGTATTTTCGCGTTTTGTGTTCGTGGTCCCATTGAAACGAAAGACAGCAGATGAAATGGTATTTAACAAGGGGAGACAACCCTTGATCCTTCGTTTTGACAAAGGGAAAGAGGCCAAAAACTATCTCGTACAGGAATATCTACGATCTATAAACGTACACACCTTATTCACAGAAAATTAAACTAAATCGAATTTCGCCAAGAGAAGCATCTAGACCTTAATGGAAGACATAACCGATAGCATCAACAACACACCATCAAGGCCACTCGGTGTTATTTCCCCTGCATACGTAAACAAAAACAACTAAGATGAGGTCAGACAGAAAAGCTTATTTAGTGAGAAGTAAGACTAAACTAAAACTAACACAAGAAAAAAAGACAAAACCCCCAAAAAACAGAAAAAAAAAATATTTACGAATTTAAAATAAATGACCACGTGAGGATAACTCATTTAAAACATCCGTTTTTGAGAGAATACCAACAAAAGTGGACGGGAGAAGTATTTAAAGTGGCAGACAGCTTCAAAAGACAAGATTTACCTATTTATAAAATCAAAGACTTTATGGACGAGCCGGTATCTGGAACAGCTAGTCTCAGCTTCAATCCCAATTGTACTACCAGGACGGTTATGACATGGACGATCCCGACGCTGCGTCAAATGTTGGTTTGATATATAGATATGACTTTACACAGAAAAGTCGAGTTTTTGACATGGAGGGACCATTGTACGAAGACATATTTAGATTGGACAAGTACCTCATGAATGGAGTGGATTTACACTTGAAACTGTTTCGTAACAGGGCTCCTTTCGTGACATACAAGCTTGGCATACTTGACGTGTCTTTCTCCAGAGCATGCATGATAAGGGTGGATAGTGGCGTTCTCATCAATCATGCCGAAATACTCAAGGATGTCACGGCAAAGTACCCTCTAACGAGAACGGAAGTGAAAATGAATACGTGCCCTTCAGGATCGGGTTCGTTCATCTGGCAGAACGTTTGGTCCAACAATTTACCTTCAAAAGTGTATTTTGCTTTCGTCAAGCAGACGGCCGTGAACGGAGATTATACTAAAAATCCTTTCACGTTCCTGAACCTTGCTCAAGAAATCGGTCTCTACGTCAACGGAGAAAGCATACCTGCTCGCCCAATGAAGATGGACGTGGGAGACAACAGAAATTACGTCACTCCATTCGTTAATTTATTTGAGGTCGCCGAGAAATGAAATGATGATTCAGGACTAACGATTACCAGAGAACATTTTAATCAAGGATGAGTAGTGTGTATGTACTTAACGATCTAGAACAAAAGAAGAACAAAATAATCTATTGTTTTAATTCAATAGATCTATTGTTTGATTTCTATAGGCTATTGTTCGAAGACAATACATCAAAGGGAATCTTTTGTTATTGATTTAAATGCCTATTGCTATCGATTTGTAAAGTTATTGATATCGATTTGTATGGTCTATTGAATTTGTGGCGTAGGGGGGAAGCACAGGTGTTCCGAGGTTATTGACCAAGAAATGCGGTCAATGGGGAAAAACCTACATATCGTGTGAAGAAATAGGGAGTAAAATGGGATAAAGATAGAACCGGTCACTAGGGAAACCCAAGATATATATATAGAGCATGTATCTGAGGGTGCTATGAAGAAATCAGCACACCTTATTGTTTTGGTAGATTTCAAAATATAAAAAACCGTTGAACAATCATCTCACATGTTGTTTTATTACTATGGTGATATGTACTATATTACTTAGCAATGTATCCCCTTGTAGTCATTTCACAACCCATCTTCAGACAAACCTTCCAAGTATAAAATACTTTGCATTGAAGGCTTAATTATCTTGTGTTTTTACTGAATATTTTATCAAGACTTTCACCAAACAACGAAGTTCATCCCCAATTGTTGCAGACGATTATCATCAGGAAAAAAACCAGAACAACTTTTAAGGATTATCTTTTGTTTATTACCGAACATTTTATCAAGAATTTCCCGAAACATTTGAGTAACATCTATAAAGGTAAGATTTGATTTATTATACACTTTTTTCAGTTACAAATTGTTACCTTTTTGGTGCCCAAATTAATTTATTTCCAAGTCACTGAATTAAATTTTAACTGTTCCGTAAATTAAATAATGCACAGGATGTTCCACAATCAAATCAGGCATTGGATGTTTTCAAATTCAGTGTCTATTGTTTTTAGTTTTTCCTCAATCCTTTTCTTATCCATAAGGAGTATCTCTTTCTGTTTTTGAGTTAACAAAATATCTTTGCTTTTGTTTTGATGTCGACAATGGAAATTTAAGAATGAATTTTGAGTTAACAAAATATCTTTGTGTTTTTTTTAATCGTAATAATATACAACTCACCTTAAAATTTCAATGCAATCATAAATGTGACAGTTGTTCATTTATCCCTTTAAAAGATTGAAATACTGTTATATTACTGTAAAAAAAGAGAAGCAACATTTAAGAATGCATAGAAATTAAAAGGTGACATGAGTCGAGAACTGACTGTTAAGCTAACTAGTCTTGATCATTTTAACTGTAGTTGTTATCGTCCTCACCGCGCGACACAGATAAACAATCAAAAGATAGAACAGTTAAACGGTTGATTATAGTAAATCGGAATGTGACCCTTGAACTTCATTCATAAAACATCACGGTAATATGTAAACAAACACACACTCACACATGTGTAAGGTATGCGTACTGAGTCCTTAGGCGAAATCACAGAGTTGTTTCCCTTTAAGCAGTTTTAAACAAATTTATTTGCTCCTGGTGTGCCAACGATGCATTGACTACAGGGAGCTCGAACACATTCATTTCAATATTGACTTTATGAACGGGATGCAAAGGGAATACGTTTGTTCCTTTTGTCCATGGGGTAATTTCTTGAGCTACGATGACTATTGCCGCCACGAACGAACACATGATGACATTAGGGCACTAAGCTGTGAGGAACAAACACCACCGAAGAGGAGACGATTTTTTCTGGAGTATGTAGTTAACAGTTATCAGTTACTAGTGCCAGACCCAACTCAGTCACCTTTTCAAGAGTCGCCAATGTCAGGCACAGGGCAGTCCCCTTTTCAAGAGTCACCAATGCCAGGGCCTAGTCATGTGCAGTCCCCTCCGTCACGACCACAGCCACAGACAGGAGGGGAGAGCGAAGATGACACCAAATTTACTAATGATATGGCTAAAATCAAGGAAAGAACTTTCAAGAATTCTGTTAAAGATACACATTACGAAGTCACTTTTGATAACGATAAGAATGGAACAAAATTATCTGAGCTTTATAAGCAATTAGAGAACATGTTCGATGACGTCATAGCAAGGGCAACTAAAGGTCTTGAAGAGTCCGACCTAGGAAGGGTTTTAATCCACCACAATGAATTGAACAATCCTATTGTGATGCCCCTTCAACCTCTCGACAGACTCAGTGGCCATAACGTCATGGAACATGTCGAAAAAGTTTTAAACAGTAATGAAGAATTACCTGTAAACGATAGCATCCGTATAGATGTAGGTACTGTTTCCTTACCAAAAGGTGGACGTGGAAATAAAATATTATCTCTCGAAAATGCTGTTAAAAATAAACGTAGCATTATAGAAATACGGAACAATGATAATACCTGTCTGTCCAGAGCGATCGTCATGGCATTTATGAGTGCAAATCAAGTAACAACAGAAGTATGGAATGAAATGTGCAACATGACTTTTGAGTAGTTTAAAACTTGTAGGGGTTGATCGAAAGTTGACTTTTAAAGACATAAGTATGTTTGAAGAGTATTTGAATGTAGATGTCGTAGTTGTGTGTGCATCCATGGGGAATAGATTTTACAGAGTACCCTCTGAAGACAGTCTTAGACAGAGGATAAGTATATATCTATGTTGTGAACGATTCTCATTTTCATGCCATTTCAAACATACAGGGTTTCTTTGGCACATCAAAATTCTGTGAACAATGTCTGAAGGCATACCAAAAAAAAACCTGTGTTCAGTGAGTTGTTTTGTCTGTACCTCAACAGGATGTCATGACGATGATCAAGATAAACAGGGTTTTGTTAGTTGTCGTTATTGTCACATGACTTGTAAATCGCTGGCTTGTTTTAATCGTCATCTGGAAAAGAAATCCCGTAAGAATAATTAGAAATTATTATTGAGTTGTGATTTGATTTGGAAGTGTATGATTTGAAACCATCCGATGTAAACATTCAAAGTGCAACTTGGTCCTCATACAAGCACCATAACACAGTTAAGACAATGATTGGCTGCACACCTAGGGGCACAGTTTCTTATGTTTCAGACACTTTTGCAGGGTCAGTAAGTGACCGACAGATTATTGAAAACTCAGATCTACTGAATGATTCTGTATTTCTGACAGTATAATGGCGGACCGTGGGATTATGGTCCAGGATGTGTTTGCAACACAGGATGTTATAGTAAACACACCAACAATGCTGAAAGGGAAGTCTCAGTTGGAACCTACGGAAGTAGTCACATTCTACACCTAATGTGTAGCAAGGGGAAGCAACTCTGTTTACGCACGCATGTGTTACCATTAAAGAGCTTCGCTCGAGCGCCTTCGACGCCCGAGAGCTACGCTCTTATAATTAATGTATACTGTAAATTCAGAAATAACTGTGAGGTTTTTACAATTGTAAATAATGCAACTGGGTGAATATTTCAAAAATTACTTTTATTGTTTGTATAGTAAATGTTTATTTACATGTGTATATATATGTTGTCACAAACCTGAATTGAAGTTACATTTGAGATAATAAAAACTTGCATTCTGAAATCTGATTGTCTGTGCACGGCTTTTACTAAAATCCCAATAATTAATTGGCATTTGGGTCTGTCATCTGGTCATGGCAAAATCAAAATAATAAATGCTCACAAAAATGTCTGAATATACAGTAAACTTTAACAAATACTTTATTTGCCATACAATGTCTTTCTAACAAAACTGATTAGCAATCACAAGTGGTAATGACTGTTGGCGAATCAGGAACAGACAACTAATTATCATTATCCAAGCACCAGCACAAAAATGAATGGCAAAAGATTTGCGATCTAATAGGTCAACCTAAGAGTTATTTCGTGACAAATACATCACATTACATAATTTTGTATAAAATCGGCATAATACCAGGTATATCAAAGAAACTCCAGGATGAAAGAAATTAAATGATTTAAGCGGCATTAAAAGGTTTAAACTGTTTAGCACAATAAACTTATTCTGCCATTTAATATAGCTTCATTTTTCTTGTTTTTGTACCTAGCATCGTTTCCTTATTTTATTTTTCATGGAATGACATTCTTAGATTTTCTAAAAGCTATTCATTTCTGTATCAATGAATTTGAATTTCGTTGAGACTATCAGGAATTACAGGAGTGTTACTGTTTGCAAAATTGTCTTACAATAAAGAACTGATATATGGTCTTAAACTGCTTAGAATAAAAAAAAACAATCTTTGGAAAATACAAGTTGCACAGTACTCCCTATCAATTTGAATTTTCTGAACAAATAAGTCAACAAATGTGTAAACAACAAAGTAACAACATTCTTTCTGTGCAATTTAAAGTTGGCCCTGAACCTGGTCGTAATAACAGCTTGTCTTCTTCAAAATCATGTTATGGCCTTCATATAATTCCAAAAACCGGAAGTGTTCGCTTGGTGTGATCTTTTCATTTCGGCCATTGTACGGACACTTGATTCAACAATGCCAGTGGTGTTAACAATAGCATCAGGAGATGCCCCAGCATAACATTTACTTGGCAAATCGAATAGCCCTCTTTGCTCAGTTTTAAAATTAAAAGGCTTCTCAAACTGAGCAATTGCTTTCCGTTCATACATTTTCCCCATGTTGAACTGGCAGGTGTTGATCTGCTTGAGATTGACTAAAGACTGTCATAACAAATCTGGAGGCATTTAACCGCCACCGTCTTGCTTCAAACCATTTCTTATTGTCAGCTTGGCCTTCTGTTTTCTTCTGCAGAAGTCTAGCCTCTAACTCTGATATCTGAAATAAGAAAAAGAAAATATGCCTTCACGCACTTCCAGAAAGCACTGCAATGACGGAATAAGATTATTTTGACTTAAAGCACCATATTTTAACAGAACCTTGCATCTATATTTTACACCAAAATAATGTGTACTTGTGGAATTTATGAAATATATCAATCATGTCAACCTTCGTGTGAAATGGCAGTTGAAGCGTCTGGACATTATATTATGTACTATTCGCATGAAGGTAAATATAAGTGGTTTGTGTTATGAACATTTACCCCATATCCTTTTATTTTGGTTAAAGCCTTAAGCTTCTTGGGTGATTTTGTGATGTCTTCATGCCACTGCCCCATATCCGTTCTTTTTCATATGTTATGTATTTTCTGAAATGTCTTTGTTTCAAGGTTGTTGTATTGACTTGTTTACTTAATATTTCTATAAATGACAAGTATAATAATTTTTGGTATCCTGAACATTGATTTGGAATTATGATCCATAAAGCCAACAGATAGGTAAATAAAATAAAAATTGTATGCTCCCAATTGATTTTAAGGATTTGTACCAGTTCAAGGCTTGATTCTTGTAACGTGACATATTTAGAAAGTATAAGGTATACACGTCTAATTTTAGATAAAATTCATACCTTTATAAATTGGTCCACACACTATTCTGTATGGGGTAGGCGAGGTAGTCGTGATCTTTTTGGACGGTCTAATGGTAATAAATAAAAACGTGTTACAATTGTGATAATCAATGCTAATATTGAGATGTAAACTGTTGTATATTAAGTCAAATAATGGATTTCTTTCCCAAAAAAATACGCCTTTTTGCGAACATTGATTGAATCTAAGGTCATTGACCTAATCAAATTTCTAGTATCTTTTGACGTTTGGGAGCAAAGGAAATGTTGTTGTATACCAGTTCACATCTCGACATTTTAAATTGAAATCTAAATGCATTTTTAGTGATTAAGTAGGAATTGTTTTGCATTGCAGGATAAAGACAATACATGGTCATTGTCATAAAATAAAGCATGCAAAAAATCTTGCCTTTTCTCTGTATTTTTTAAGCTTTCTCCAATAAAATCAAAAAATATCTGATAATTGCCATGTATTATATTTTCTCCGATGGCTTGTTCTATATACTGACAAAGTTTGAAATTGTTTTTTTTTACTAGTCACAAAATGCAGCCTTGTGTCATTATCTGAAAGGCAAATGGCATAAAGACAGTACAAAATCACCCAATGCAACACATACAGAAATCCAAAACTCAATGCCTAAATGTATTGTATCCCCTTTTCTCTGGTTCAAATATTTTTTTTTGCTTGAACTTACGATAGACCTGTCCCTTTGTTAATCTTCACCTGGCACTTACATGTATATCAATGAAGAACACTCATGATTATGAAATTCTTATGAGCCCAATTAAAAAAAAATGTGTGTTTAAATGTCATGCTCATCAAAACTAGGGTGGGTAGGTGGGTAGGTAGGTAGGTAGGTAGGATATTTTCATTTTGTCAGTTTTTTTTTAACTTGTCTCAATGGGAGGAATATATGGTTTTAGCATTGCTTGTCCAAAAATGTCAAAAACAACTTTAGGGTAGGCATTTTCATTCATAAAAAATTGGGTCGTTAGCTATAGGGAAACCCTAAACATATTTTTTATTTGGCCTGATTGTCCAAAGCTGATTTTACCTGTAAATCAGCTTTTGGATAAATATATCTTAATGTCAGGTCTTCAGATGATACGGCACAGTAATGTATCATCATATCTCTGACTTAATCTCCATAACTTGAATTATTCCTATACTTCAGAGGTCGTGGATCATCTCATAGGTAGTCAGATTTTCTCTTTAGTGCTATCGATTACACTTTTAAAGGTTGATCTGCAATTAAATTTGATCATTATTATTTTAAGGACCAATGGCATATCACATTCATTTGATTAAGACATAAAATATTCACATAACATGGATTTTATTTTACGTAACAAATGAAACTTAATCCATCGAATCGATGCAAGTTTGGTAGAACTTGTGTCACGTGTGATCTTTTATGAGTTGTAATATTTTTGTTAAAGATGATGGACGCCAAGTGATGGCAATAGCTCAAATCGCCCTTTAGGCCAGGTTAGAATCATCAGGGATATTTTTGATATAACAAAAGACGAAAAAAGAAAAAGAAAACATTGTATTGTGCGTTTGGCTTATGAACAGTTTGCAGGCCTTCATTGCAAGACTTTTCAATCAGAATATCTCCCGTGTTAGATAAATGTTCCAATATCAACATGACTGCTGCTATATGCTTGCATGTAGCATTAAGCCCGTTGCCTGCTGGAAATTCACAACATGAATTTAAAGGTGTTCCTTTCCAGTCTGATCTTGTAATTGTAAGTGACCTGTAATATAAATACATAAGAAATGATAAAAGAAGTTAATCCTACTGATCAAAACAAATTAGATGTTGATTTTATATTCCAACACACTACACATTATTCCCTATTGCAACATAATTAACAGCACAGCAACCAAAACAAGTGCATGGGTGGGTGATATTTGTGAACATTGTGTTGTGCCCTTGTTTTCCTTGCTCTTTCTGTTCTAGGTCATCAAGAGCTGGTGGATTGTTGTCTCAATGTGGTGTAGTTCCCGCTGCATTGAAGAGCATGCTCTGAGCTCTGGATGTCTTTTTTGTGTGTTGTAACAGGTGCTTTGGTGGTGTCTTAATGGCATTGCCCCATATCATTTCATTCTCACATCGACAAGAGAGATCCAAACCATAATGTTATGACCGTGTTTTGTTGTTGTTCAAAATCATAAATACATGTACATGTAATTAGTACACAAAAACTTTTGAGATCTACATGTATATGGGATAAAGTACTGTTAATTAAGAAATTCTTGAGAATAATGCGATTGGGTGTATATTGCAATAATAAGAATTAACTGTCTGAAATGTGATACATGAGAACAAGATAAAACTGCTTCATTTATACAGCTTTTCTTTAAATTGAAAAATTGAAATAATTAATCCGGCATTTTAGCCTGTCATGTCAAAATTTCAATAATAAATTCACGCAACAATTTCTAAATTTACAGTATTCGCCATTAGTTCAGTGCAGTTCTTATATATAAATGAAGCAGTTTTATCTTGTTCTTATCTGAAAAAAATGTACTTGCTTTTTCATGGCTGCACATACTATTCCGCTCAAAAATACGTCCGATGTAATTTGAACAGAACATGCCAACATCTTGCTAGCATCAAGTAAAGCTTTCCCTTTCTCCAGTGCCTTGCTGTCTCCAGTGCCTTGATGTCTCCAGTGCCTTGATGTATCCAGTGTATTGATGTCTCCAGTGCCTTGATGTCTCCAGTGCCTTAATGTCTCCAGTGCCTTGATGTCTCCAGTGCCTTTATGTCTCCAGTGCCTTGATGTCTCTAGTGCCTTGATGTCTCCAGTGCCTTGATGTTTCCAGTTACCTGCTTATCCCTTAAAGGCAAATCAGATAACAATTGTATAGGGACCACGGAACCAAATCAAAAATAGATTGTTGGTTTTCCCCTTTTGGACAGAAGATGTAATAGGAAGGTGGATGCATCGGGGCCTGCTGGTTGGATATTTAGGTGGCAGAAGTTTCAAAAGTTTTATGTGTGGGTTGAGCAATATATATAGAT
>JAUMHH010220964.1:0-27070 GCA_032359455.1 Chlamys rubida
TTCAAACAACAATATCTTCAGAAATTTGGTCTTAAGTTACCTATATGTCAGTTGCATGTAACAAAAGAAACAGGTGATCGATACAGGCCCTCTGGGCTTCTTGTTTGGTTGGTGGTTACACTGTCTATGGCTTTTGGTGCTAAGTTTAATTTTCCTTTGATAAATGTTTAATGTAATGTTACGTGTATATATATAAATAATTTTATAGATGAATTGTATGGGAATGCAAATGTTTATGTTACTAAACTAAATTTATTGATACCTGATAAATATTTCGTTGTCTGATGATATAGGTTGTATTGTTTGACTGTTTGTAAAAAGGTGAAAATACATGTGTGTGATTGAATACAAGATCATTGCCCATGTCTTGTCAGATCTGTTTTATACAAAGTGCTCATTGGTTTAATACAAACATTCAAGTGATCATGATCATTGATCTCTTGCTCTAAGAGATGTACAATACTCAACAAACGGTCTTGTCATATTACATAGGTGACTTTTCAGTATATTCTTGTTCAATGTACACATATCCATGAATTAACGTCAATGGTATTCAGCAACTCAGAAGTTAAGTTACAATAATATCCGACTAACAGACGAAGGACTGTATTTATTCTACATACCTAATTAATTTAGTATTAAAGACTTTCCACCCTTCGTAATACACATGCTTTTCTTGTCGTATTTTCGTGTCGTGTACATTTTTAATGTAGTGGCCATTCACTCAACATACATGTATTACCGCAAGTCCGATTCTAGGATATTGTCCCAAACGTTATAGTTATGCATTAAAATTAACACACCGTCAAACTATATATTTAAGCTTCCACCTGTTAGCTGGTCATTGCTAGAGTCAAACATACAATATTTTTTCTTTCCTAGAGTTTAAACAAACACAATGATTGTGGTGCACAAAACGCGTACCCTTACGAAACACAGTGTCCTATGGGGTTTTATGTGGGACATCATATGCATGATATGTATATTTTATTTAGTGACTCCTAGACTTAGTTTTGACATTTATTTTCGTTTTGAGATGACATTTATATAAATGTTTATGTATTAAGAATTAGCATCGTTCATGGCCAGTATATAACAAAATTCGATGTCAAAATCGACAAAACAAAGACAAAATATAAACAATGGAATTATTTGCAATGGGACCTTTGAAAATGGACAAGGGCAATACGATCAGGTGTTTCGGAAGGGCATGCGTTTTATGTTGAATGATTATAGATAAGCTCGGTTAACTGTGTGTTGGTCCGTTAAACACAGTGTCAGTATAGTTTCTCTTTATGTTGCAATGTCATATTGAGTGATAGTAGCATACTTGCCAACTTTTTTGAAATTAAGAAAGGGGGAGGTTCTGCATGCTCAAAATTAAAACATAAAAAAATGTGTGTTTACACCCCTAGAGACAAAATAACCTTTAAAATGACATATTTTGTGTAGTTCTTTAAGATGAAATCATTAGATCTTAGAATATAGGAACAGTTAAGCAAATTCACTGGTTGAAAACACTCAATTTAAGGGTCAAAAATCGAGAGTCTCCCTCCTAAATAGGGAGGGTTGGCAAGTATGCAGTAGCTTTCTCTTCTTTTTAATTCCTAGATGGAATCTTATGTATGACACAAACATTTAACATTAAAAAGAACAAAAAAACAAACCCACAAAGTAAGTTATTTGTTTATTTTTGCAGAAAGAACTTAAAGTACGTATAACAAAGACATTTTTCACAGACGAAGAGGTCTTGGTTTAACATATTTCCTTGCCGCCACAGTTAACCGCTATTGGTGTATTGCTAGTCTGTGGTGACATCCCCGATGTCATACTCTTTTGTGTAACCTACACTAATCACTTGTCGCCTTATAAGGAATGATCTTACGTCAGGTCACTAGTGTTGAATTTCATAGATGAGTGGCATATATATAGTGGCATTATATCGATGACAAATGATTTGTTTGTTCGAGACCAGTTCGTTTATTCATGTTCTTAATTGTACAACTGATTTGAAAGATTGAGTTAATTGAGAAGTGATTAAAATGACAAAATTATTCTACAGAATTTGTTTTCCTTAATTCAACATAACATTCGTTTTTTTAAAACAGTTCAAACATAGTTGACTGCCAGGTTATTTTTGGGGTCATGCATATCGGTGTCCGTATCATGCATTGTGATAATTTCAAGTATGGCGAATCTTTCAAACCAGTTGATGAAGTAATTTTACCTTTTTAAACATGTAAACCAATAAGCAGATTATCTAATTCAGCATTTTGAATAATGTAAACCAGTTAAGAGATTCTGAGTAACATTCAGTAGAGATATGTACCAACTCACACATTTCTTTTTGAAGAAAATATTCATGTCAAGTGATATATTCTAAATCTACCCACAACGCAGCAAACGTCCGATTACATTCTGTTTAAGTATCATTTTAATTATCAGGATATATTGTTTGTCATAAAACCGTCTCCACATGACGTGTTAAATCCTTATACAATAGTTAATTGTTTTTACACCTGCGCCGCCACATGAACCGATCAATCCATATAAAACAATTATGATCCTGTTATTATTGTAATACTAAACATAAGTGAAGTGACTCTTTTTTTGTATATAATTAGCGATTAATATGAACTAATTTTCATTCTCATACATATGTTAATCCTGCAACCGTCATTCTTATAAGTCGCTGCTGTACATCGACATAGCAAACTACATATATTCCGTTCATTACAATTCGTAGGAATTATTTTCATGACATCATTTCTTGCTATTGTGCCACAGACGTGCAGTCAGTCATGTAGTCCAGAATGGTACATAGTAATTCAATTTCAAGCATACATATCTTATATTGAGCTGACCTCAAATAAAAAAAAATATGCAAAATCTGCAATTATTTCTTGTGGACATTGGTCACGCTAATTGATAGTGTAGAATAGATATAATTTCCCATGTATTGTATTATAATGTCGTTTTCAATATTTTGCTCTACAAGATACGTCCGAATTATAAGTCCTTTGATTACCGATTCAATCTTTTAAACATAACAAGACTAGTTAACACATCTCTGTACAAGTATAGCTATCCACTCTTTTCTCTGGAGAAGAGACATTATATATTATTAATTTCATATTGGACAAAACATAACACACACACATATATATTTACAAACTAGAATAATACTTTAGTTTAAAATATTAATTAGCATTTGATTATGAATTATGTAAAAATATATAGATTAGAAATCAAAGATTTACATCAATAGAGAAACAGGATGTGATGATATATACAAGTAAAGCTTGCGTCTACCAATATGAGGGGTGTAATGAAATCGCTATATCATGTAAACCCCAAATATTACTGGGAAAGTTATATAACTCTACCATGTCGGTTTCCTGATCACGTGAACAAATTTACGTATTACTGTTTAAATCACAACTTCCAACATGATTAACCTGTAACATATTGTCACACTGTTCTGTAAAACAAAATAACACGGCAAACAGATTGCAATACTTTGAAATGTGTCATAACGGATATCACTTGAACAACTAAACATGATTATTTTAAAACGAAATTACTTTTTCTGCATGGGTTATTTAACAAGTTCAATGAAACATTGTGACATTAAAGATAACTATAAGTTTGACGCGTAAACAAATAACGGTCAAACCACATAAACTACAATATTGCTTTGTGAGATATTGTATAGAAAATGCTGATTTACAGACATTGCAAATCTTATGTCAATATCAGGAAAATATCAAACTTCTCATTTTTCCATCATAAAACAATGTTAAAAAAGGTTGGGCCTACTGATTTCTTTTTGAAGAAAAGTGTTTACAAACGTGTTGGTGTAGAAAGATATTTCAATCTCAGTAAGATGCATGGTTTTGCGACACTTTAAGCTGTACATTTTGTTTAGTAGATAAAAGGGAATATACCGAAAGCAAAAATAATTTGATATTACTTAGGCGACTAAACAAACAAAAAACAATGTTATTTGTAAATATATAAATCAATATCTAAAGCATTGCTGATTATAATAATGTGCTGCGTGTCAAAAGCAGTATTATTGAAACAGTCGAACGCACTGTTATTGAAACAAATTAAAAAAAACAACCAAAAACACCCAATAAAAATGACAAGATGTACTCTGGAACTATTTCTAACATTGCACGAGATACGATGTACCTAAATGGCATGCTATGCTACAGAATTATATATAAAAGTAATGAAGCATTCTCAGCAAACCAGCTATGCACATCTCTGTTCTGTTTTTGATCCTGGTTATACTTATATCAGATTTAGAAGAAATATATTTACATACTGGACATTTTCTTTTCATAAGTCGTAGAAAGATTATATGATACCGTTAACCACGTTCTGTTTACAACATAACATTGATTTCCTCCACTAAAAATATTTTGTTTCCGTATACTTATTATTTGAATGGACAAATATCAACAATGACCGGAAACACATCCCGTTTACACATCAGCGAATTAGAATAGGAATAAATAATGTCACAAGATAAGTCTGTCATTTTGGTGTCATTTGTATAAACTTTTACGTTGAGATATGATGCTGGTACATTTAAAAGGAAATTAGGATGTTACGTGAAAAGCACAACAATATTTATAGGAACGTTTCCGTTCCATGAAATTCAGCTACAAACTATTTGTCATTGGTTGAAATCCCCGACCCATTCCATCCCAAACCCCAATGACAGATTTTTTTTCAACACTTGTGTTATCTCCTATGCTCGATACTATCTGAAAATATATATATAATATATATACTCGCATGGTAATTAAATGTGCCATCATGGTAAAACAGGAAAAACAAGTACAATTATGGTGTTGTTAACGAATACAGGTACATTGTATTGTCACTGTTGTGTTTACTGCTACCTGTTACTTTATTATATAATGTTATAACGTGTCACACGAAGTAACAAAGCGGTGAATTTGAAACACATATGATGAAATAAAATGCAAACATTTTGTGGTTTGCATATCTTACACGTTCTTGTGTTTTCTATAGGACTATTTAGATGATTGCACATAATCAAAGTTTTCAATATATAGAAATAAATGAATGCATATCATAAGTCTATAAAATTATCCTTCCGTGACGTCATCGATTTTGTTCACAACGTAGAAATAGGTGACGTCATAATAGTCCTCGCACATAGACTCATTCTGGTGAAGTCAGCTGTATGGATGTTCTTCTTAAGGGGGGTCGGGGTTTTCCACGGGGTGTACGCTTGTCCTGAAAAGATAGACATTATCAATACTGATCGAATTTTACCAACATGCATAGATTTCGTTTCTAACCAATAGCACTACTATTTGAATTCGGATATTTTTTCAGTTAGTTTTGCTGTTCATTTTAAGTATCGTTTATTGATGTGCTTAATTACCTAGCACTTAATACTCGCAGTTCTGATGTTAAAATATAAACAAGAAAACATTAGATAGACTTTGAAGATTGATATAACGAATCTCGTGTGCTGGGTTGTTTGATTATTTGATATAAACAATATACAAACTTATAAACAAACGAAATGTTTAATATGATCAATAGGTTAAAAAAAGTGATATAAAAAGAAGATATATAGAATCGACATAAACAGAATAAGGTAAAAAGCATGCAACATCCTAATAGACTAAAGAAGATTCTAAAAGAGACTGATATGTAGATTCAGCATAATTCCGTTTAAAAAAAGGTGTGAATAGGGATACATTTGTGACGCATAATCTACACGTAAAGGAACGTGTATTAAACAAGTGGTAATGCACAGACATAAATTCAATAAAGGACGTTTGTGAAAACAATCATCGTGCTTAACTTGAGTTTCACCTAATAGTCTCACCAAACGAGTTATTACTGGTATCTCTATTAACTGCATTTGTTTCTATTGTGGTTTATAAATATAATCCCCTTGATTGTAGTGTGGAAAATAAATCGTCAGAAAACATGACGAGTTGTCTTTCTTTAAAAGAAGCCCAGTCTGGACTTCTTATCCATATGCTAGCTCCGCACTAAATGCACCATGTAATTTGTGTTTCGTGGAAAAATACAAAACTCAACCCACACGTATCGTAGTCACACGAAACGAAAACGTTTGTCTTTCTATGGTTAGGCTATGAGATGATAACTCAAGTTTTAAGGAACAATGACTATAAATTAACGGCAGTGTAGACTGTAAACAGACATTACACGAAAGTTATGAGGATAGCGTAGTCTTCCACTATTGTTAATTACGTGGTTAATCATAACTTGCATTGACAGTGAAAAAGTTGATGACAAACATCCGTGAAATAGATAAATAAATAAATAAGACATTAAAATTTTACAAAACCAATCCATCGAAAAGTAAACATAAGTTTACATAAAACAATCAAGGTGCAATTGACGATTACCTAAAACTCATTTACTAATTATATATAACTATAACATTCTAATGGTTCATTTTTTAAGGATAACCTAGGAAACCCACTACGACTAATACTAAAGGGCGATTTATATAAAAAGTAAATGATAACACACATCGGTCAAAAAGAAACAATATAAGTGTAAGAAAATCAAAATCCAACAAAAAGAAAATGGCTTATTTAACACAACTACATGTAATGATAAAATTATAAAACTAAGAACGACGCTATCAGTTAATCCTGTAGTACCTTCATCTTCAGCTTTCCGTAATGTCAGACTAAATGGAATACAATTCAATGCAATTATATGTTCACAGTTAAGCATTGTCAGTACAGCAAGTCAATTTATGTAAATCCAAGAAAGCAAGTGATGTAATAATTATTCAATTCTTGATTTCCTTTACATCAATATGGGTATTTGTTGATCAGAGTAATATTCCAGAGGCCGAAAGCCAAAGGCAATATTATCATTCAAGGGTTCACAAATAACAATGTTAACGGAAAGAAATATCAGGAAGGGTTTTGTTATATGACACGTATGCAGTACAGTTTCAGAATATTTGCGTTTTCTGTTTTCTGCTTAATAATCACTGGACATTTTTACGGCCACACAAATTGGTATTGTTTTTTTTTATTCAAAGTCTGTTTGAGGGAAACATACGTTGCCGTTCATACTTTTCAGCAATTAAATATATGTATGTTGTCGTTGGACATCGAGTACTGCCCGACGATCAACTCTTTTGCTTTCTGATTGGCCAAAATATAATTTGCCATGGATATTTCCTGTCGCTATTTTTTATTCGAGGTTACCAGATTGTATTTTTGACTTTTCGCGTTCAGGAGTTGCCAGTCAACATAGGATTTTTGTAAAAAGTGGTTTCGGCCAATCACAGCGAAGAAGAAACGAACGTCATATAACATGAATTGAAAAAAATACGAATTCCAGGTAGAGGCAGAACGTTATAGCACCAGTTAGACATGGGCAGCAGTCGTCATTTGTGATAGGTTATGATCCACAAAGACACAAGTCTTGTTTCTGGTGTATGGTAAACTAGTTTGTGATTAGTCTAGCTTTTAAAAGTCTTTATATCTCAACAGTTGTTGATAGGGTATATATGTCAATCGTTATCTTCATTAATTGAGTATAATACACTCTGCGTTACACTTCGTTTATTATTAGTATCTGGTGATGTTAAGTATTTACCGTTAGTGCTTTATTTTTTCAATAATATTTCATCTCGCGAATCATCGCTAATCATATTAAGTAAAACATGTACATGTATGTCTGCTGCTCAGAGGTTAGCATTTCTGTTGTTTCATTACCACACATGCTCAAATTATTTGAGTAATACATGTACCAAAGTTACAAAGACACTTCTGCAGCAAATAAGACAGGAAATGTCTATTTTTTGAATAATATTGTATTACTTAAAAATAGCAATAACATATTTATTTTCAATAAAATATAAGACATTTTATGAACTTAATTTGTTTCACACGGAATGAGGGCTTTGTAGACAGCATGAACGGCATGATACGACTTAACATCGTCAAACCAAAAGAAGTGTAAACAGGTGATATATATGTTCTGTATATATAAGGTATTAAAGAATAGATTCATAACAAGAATATGCTAATAGTTATATATGAATTCTAATCAATCGGTTAATATGTTTTGGTACAATGTTCGTAACAATATGTTTATATAATCAGCATTGCTATATGGTGAAGAGATGGTACATGTTTTATTTTCCTCGTGCTATATACAACCTTGTTTTGAAAAACGGGAATAAACAACAAATGCCCTGAAAATTGAAATATTGAACATTTATCCCAAAACTTTGAAATCAAATGATTTATAATGTCAATGTGTGTTCTATAGCTATGTACCTATAAAACTGGTGATATGTCGCCTTTAACCCGTCTTCGGATATTCATTCCCTACGTATGATTACATTGACATTGACATTCTATACTTTTTCAATATTGACAGAATGCTGATATTAATATGGAATATAAAATAGTGTGCTTTAAAATGCAAAAAAAATAATTAAACATTGTAGTTTGCCAGGCACATGTCAGGCATACTATGGGGAAGTTTCGCCAAGTCAATTCTCTATTATCTGTATAAACTATATAAAGCTGTTGTTGAATTCGCCATTCACGAATGACGTACTGTGTTCAGTATGCTTTGTACTAATACAGTTAAACCTGTCCTCGTTGTAGAATGTGAACACGGCGAAAATTAAACTTTCTGGTGCAGTGTTTAAAATGTCATATCTGTACTGCACTTGACCATAATTGAAGGGCAAATGACAACAAAAGTCAACAAATAAATAGGTACATGCGCGTCCATTCAAAGCCATTTTGAACCCTTAATTTAAAATGTAAGCAAGCCTATTTTCCGTTGTTCTTAATGTCTTAGCTGTATTTCGTGGAGTCCAATTGTTAAATCTTTAAGCTTAAATATGTATGTGTTGTTCTGCTGTATAGTTACTCAGGGTTACTTAGGGTTGTCTCATGAAGTCTATTCTAACAGGTGCTCCACAACGTTTAAAACATAATCATTAATGTTCTGGAGAGGGAATTAAAACGCATGGACACACAATTGTAAAACATATCAGTAAATATTCTGAAATTTTCAAGGGGGTAAATATTCAAAGGGTTTGCTTCACGACGCTAGAAAAAAACCAATTGCCATGCTGTAAATTAATGTCAAGGGGATCAAGTGGATGCTTCACAAATTCAAAACATAACAATACACGTGATGTACAGTTATAACACAACATTAAAGCATAACAATATATATATGCCTTAATTTTAAGGGATTATCTCGTAAAGTTAAGACGTTATGATTATTGTGCTGTAGATGTTACTTTAAGGGTTCATGAAAAACACAACAGTGAATGTGCTGTAAGTTTAAAAGATTGCCCCACAATGTTAATTCATTACAGTACACGTGCTGTAGGGTTTGTAGGAGAGGGATTGCCCCATAATGTGACAAGGGTACTCACAGCAGCAGGTATTGGAGTTACGACCTCCTTGTTGGATGTCGGCTTGCTGGCAGCGTTAATATATTTCCACGCTCGTTTCGCTTGGTCACGTGCAGTAGCCTCGGACTTGACACCTACACCAAAAATGTCCTCGTGGAACCGATTGGCCTCCTGCAAATGATAACAAGTAAAAGGTTAACTATCTGTACCAATTTTAACATTACAGACATGGGTCTACCTCAAGCAAGACAGATGAGAATTAAACAGTAGTTTTTCTTACAAGTAGTTAACTCCCCTTAGTTTGGTAATACTAGGACTTCAGTCAACCAAGTAGCTTAGTTGGCTATAATTAGAGCAATCCTTTTGTGTTCGGAGGTCTAGTGTTCTAGAGTTCGAATCTAGGTCTAAAATCGTTGCGTTTGCACGTTTTTGACACAGAACATTGTTGTTTGCTTTTCTTTCGCTTATTTCATGTTAATAATTTTTTCATAAAAAGAGGAACATCCGAAATACCGCCTACTCTTTATAGATATGTCTTTTTTCTTAGAAATGGCTTCATTGCACTCTCAACAGAAGTTGCGTTTTTGTTTTGAGTTACTAATTACTAATTGTATTTTCTAAGTTTTATGCAGTAATGATAAGAGTTGTACTTGCTTCTCATTTATTTCAAATAGAACATATCACGCTAAATGCTAATTTTTTGGTAACTTTTCTCGTTTACAGTCTTTTGCGTATAACTTACCCTTAATTTCAGCATGACGAATTTTGCATCTTCCGCTGATAATTTGCCATATTCCTGGATGATTTTGCAAAGAGTAGTGGAGACATCATTTGCCATCTGCACATCACCACACACGTATACGTGTCCTCCTCGACGTAGTATCTGCTCAAACACCGCCTTCCCGTTCTGTTTCAGCACGTCCTGGACGTACACCTGTGGAATCAGATATATTGTCTTTGTGATAAATTTCCTTTCTTTATTATGAGAACATAATGAATCAGAAACTTTGTACGTGACAGGTTTACTTTGGTATCTACTACGGTTACATCTCTACCTTAGTACAGTGCGGTGGTAGGCTTACCTTTGGAATCCCGGGTCTATGCTATGACACTTTAGGTATTCCCCACTCCCGTTCAGTACTGCTGTTGATTGTCTACCTAGAGAATCCCGGGCCTAAATGGCAGAGTGCTATGACATACTTGCCTTAGGTGCTCCTAGGGCAGAGTTATGACATACTTACTTTGGTAGCACCCTGTGCAGTGCTCTGACCTGCTTACCTTGGTGACCCAGTGCTAGAGAGTGTTATTGATACCCCTCATCCTATGACATTGCTATGCTATTCCCGCCTTGGACACTCCTGTCCCTGGAGCAATAGCAGGGCATGTTTCCATATGTTTTTCCTCCGATATAATAGTTATTCTTTATTGTTACGATGAGGTGCTCCGGTCCAGGTAGATTGGCATGTCAAGCTTACCTTCGGTACTCCCGGCTCCCGGGACAGAGCTGTGTAAACACTTGTGATGGACTTGTCAGTCTCTGACTGGGTCAGCTCATTTCGGTAGATATGGTCCATATCATTCTGCCTGCAGCCAAAGTAGAGGTACATGTCGCCCCATCCTTTCTTCTCTCCGTCTGCATGATAAAACACAGTATCTAATTAGGTATGACTTGTTTGAAAGGACTGGGCAGGTCGTGCATGGACTCCTTGTGTTGGTTATATATTACAATACATCTTCCTGTGTATGACTCATGTATCTAAAGAGACCATTTGGCTAATATTGGAATATATAGGAATGACATAGTCGTATACTTAATTGATCCACGTTTGTCTTTTCTATGATTACTTTGTTTAAATCTCACGATTTCCTTGGATACATTTATGTGTTGTTAACGTTATACATTATTGCCATGCGCATTGACGGGTTGTTTACTAAACAGCGGTTGGATCCGTTAAACAAATCCGGACATATATCTAATAACATCCCAAACGTGAATATCGTTACCTTTATTTCTTGAACTATATTAATGCTGTTTCTTTTATTAATGAAGACTAAATGAGTGGTTTGCTTAGATTATGTATTTAGATAGATAAAACAAAATATGAAATATTGCCAAAAACACCTATATATACTGTGCATAGTTCTTTATATGGCACTTTGAACTTGCCATTGAAGATGTTATCTTATGAAACGTCTAAATAATGAACGTGAAAGATTGAATGAGTGGTTTGCTTAGATTATGTATCTAGATAGATAAAACAAAATATGAAATATTGCCAAAAACACCTTTAGATACTGTGCATAGTTCTTTATATGGCACTTTGAACTTGCCATTGCAGATGTTATCTTATGAAACGTCTGAATAATGAACGTGAATACAGTGGTAATAAAAAGCATGATACTGAACCTAAACATTCTGTAACGTTCCATAAAACTGTTAATATTTCTCTTGTTAAACTAGTTTACACTACACGGAATTGCTGCTTGCAGCAGTTGAATGATAGCACAGCTACACTTTGATGTATGTCCGTACAATGTGTGACACATGTGTGACCAATAAGACCAAAAAAGACTGCATGAAAATGAACAAGCTCACGAACATGCAATGCCTACAACATCCTTACGTGTTGGTTCTGGTAGCATGTCCCGGTCGATCTTCCGCTGTTGCCAGAAGCTCCTGAATGGCGCAATACCCGTACCGGGCCCTATCATGATGATCGGCAGTGTGGCGTCCTCTGGCATGCGAAACTGAGGTGCCCTAATACGTCAACATAAATATATATAGTTTCATTTCACATATTTATCATTAAAGTTATCATTAAAGTGGCGCGTCTTTTAAAATTCATATTTTAGAAGTTTTAAGATATTAATGACTGTATTATAAAAGAAGATAATCACGGAATATTTCTATTGATCAAATATTTAACATTTTGTTGAATCAATTTTATAAAATTGCTTGATAACTCGTCGGTCTCAAACATCTATTATCGGAAGCTGCGCAATTCAGTTATTTTTACATCACCTTTTAGCTGAGTTTACCTATCATAATAAGCTATTTATGTCGCGTTATATTCTTCTGTACTAGATATATTTATTACCACCTGGTCACTACCAGATAAACTTATTCTGTTAATACATGTATATATAAACGGAATTGATATTCCATTTTCGTACATAGATTCAATGGATCAATAACTTTGAACTTTCTAACATTTATAAACCTTTATCTTGATAAATTTATGACAAAAATACGACATTACTATATAATTAATATATTTATGTATAATATATATATCATATAAAAACATACAAATATCTACCGAGGGTAGGGTACAAGAAATCTTCCAATAATTATTACACAATGTATGACGCTATTAATCTACTGATATATAGTAAACGTGAGGTTCAAACAACGTACTTTTATCTTTGTAAGAAATTGTCATTCTTGTAATGCGTATCATAATATTACCATGTATGTCCTGTATTCATCTATGATCAAACGTATGACACTAAAATACACTTGTCTTTGTCCTCCTATGTGTATGATGCAATATTGAGCTATGATGCACTTTGATGTGATATGCAGCGCCCTATTTTATTTCAAATTATTGTTAGTTTGCAATAGATACGTCAACGATTGCCATAAAATCTCTAGTAACTGTTCACGGTATGGTGCTTCTATGACGCTCGTATCATTCCGTCGTTTGTGTTATACGAAGTGAAAACACGTGTCCTTGTTTTGGGGTTGCTCGTGCAATGTAAATAAAAATAAATGCACGTAGGGTCGGTTGTGATGACAAAAAGAAGGACAAGAACATAAGAATACAGTACAGGGGTTGACTCTGATGGGGTACTATGCACGTGTATACTCTCCCTCTACTAAATATACAATACACGGTGTATTCCATCTACAGCACGTGCGAACAACATGTTTTACCTGGTACGGCTGCACCGGAATAAAATAAGCATTTCTCCATTGAAAGAAGACATAAAAAGAATGTTCTTTATAAAGCAGTTCTAAAGTTTCAGATTCTACATTGCATAATTCCATATGTTACCGGGCAATACATTAGCATCGCATCCTGGAATATTAACAAGACTGCACCCGTTTATGAACTCTAATGAACGTGTATCAACATTGTACATTGTACCCTCAACTAAAGCTTACACTGTAAAGTAAGCTGAACAGTGTACGCTTATGTACCCTTAGTAGCTGTATGTTATTAGTTGTCAACACTGATGAGGTGGACTATATGAAATAACAAACATGTGAGGAGTATTCAATCCATTCGATCATGAACTGGCTCATAGGCGAAGGGTTAACTTTTTATTAAGCTGTTCTCTTGTTCTGTGATGGGGAGAACTCTTTAAGAGTAAGGACTGCTATTCCTTTGAGGATGATAATGGTAGTGTAAAAAGGAATACTCGACTATGAACTGGTTCAGTGGATAAGAATACTTACGTTCTGACAAGACAAGGCACGTTGTCGCCTGCTTGTAGCCTGCTCAGCCACATGGAACACACACCCTCGTGCTCTGGTCCCACACCACCTGTGTCGATTATACAATCGATATTATTAACCATATACATGATGTTGTAATAATAACAAATACAAATTAATTATGTTTTGCTGAACCGTAAGCAAAACACAATTAAATTTGTAATACGATAATTTACAGGGTGATTTGGTTTCCTATTCAATCACGTACAGTAACATAATACTAAGTTAAATTGTCTCTCTTTGTACACAAAATATTCGTCAAAATCATATCCTTGATGTTTTGTGAATACATTCGATTAACTCATTCATTGTTTTATTGACTATAAGTCATCTGCTATTTCTTTTGAACCATTTGTTTTTTAAGTTTACGAACATGTAATGCGATAATTTGTACACAATAGGTTGTGAGCGTACCCATGGTCTGGTATCTGACAACAGCTACTGTGACGTGGACTTCCCCAGGGTAAGCCTGTGGAGAGGAACTGATGCTGTAAAAGCGCTGCTGCAGCAGAGGCATCTGTGTCATCAGCAAGGACGGGTTGACCTTGACCGAAGGGAACTCCTCCAGTATCTCCACCAGGTTTGGCTGCGTCTCCGCCTTCCAGTCCTCGTACGCGTGGATGTCCTGTGTAGACAAAGCAAGCAATTACTCACCCTTGTCAGTTACGTATTGACTTGCATGTCACATACAGATACAGCCTGTAACGAATATATCTTTGACAGTATAGTCCGAGCGTGTATGTCACGGAGAGATACTACTAGCAAATAATTGTCCTGAAGCTTCAACAAGCCACAGTCTAATCGGCCCAATAGATATGAAGTTATGACCTGTCAAGGGTTGCAGTAACTAGATCGAGTTTGGAAACGTCGATCGGTTTGATGTTACAGGGAACGTTTTGGTCAAATAATACCTTTGAAATAGATTACATACTGAAAATATGTATCAGTTTTACTTTTCACATAAACAATGTACATGTCAAAGGTTGTGCCACGTTTCAAGACCGAATGGTCCCTTTGGCAAGCTATAGATGAGTGCGCTATTTGTATTGTTTACCTGTACAACAATGTTACGAAATTATAAACTTTATATAAAGTTTGCAGATATTTACGTTAGCTAGGTTTTCTAGCTTGATCCTGTCCATATCCCGTGTGGACTGTGTAGCCAGTAGATGGAGGAAAGCCTGGGATGGGGGTGTGGTTATGTCAAGGAAGTGGGAAAAAGCTGTACGCATCGTGCACACGGGAATCCTCTCGAAGTGACACCAACTCTTCGTCGTACCTGGAACACGTCGTTGTCATAGTAACAGGTATTGCTAAATATATATAATAGATGGAACAGGTCGGATCCTGTCTTACAAGTTATAATAGAAAAAGTAATATGTAAACTGCGTAACAGTGTCATGAACTAATAGTTTGTTTGCCTATTTAACAACGTAACGTATATATGTTGTTATGCGGATAAACCGAACTCTTGCGACGAAGACGAATACTTTAGTTCCATTGGACCTACAGATGAATATTCGAAATCGAATTCAAATACATCTAACTGTCCATTAGAGTGATATTCTAGTAAATCCTTACTATTTTTGAAATATGAAAAAAAGGACGAAATATATATGTCATTCATATAGTTTGTATTTTGTTAATCAATAACGTAAAATGAAATGTTTTGATGCAAGTACCTGTATTATCGAATTATGCGAACTTCCCTTCCGGACTATGAGCCCCCTCTGTGTGGTAATTACAAGAAATACACTGCTGCGATACACTAGTTAGAACCTGTATTAGTTGTTTAATAGTTGGTTTCATTATCTTGCTTTTTTTGTCAAATCACATCCACTTGCTTGGACTACCTTAATCCACAAGCAACGACCCAACCTAACCATATAGTGACGTGGTGTTTGTCCAACGAATAACTTGATAGTGATGTTGATGTATACCTAAGGGCGTGGTTCTTTCCTGCAGAACCTCTAACTTGATAAGCTGATCAGGTGTTGGAGCATTGTGCAGTCTGGAGAGTACCCCGTCCACCAGCTTCTTGGAATTGGCCGGGAATATTGCAATGTGGTCCCCTGGAGCATAATTGAGTTCCTCCGCCCCCATGGTGTCTAGTCTAACAAGCATCGTCTCTCGACTGGAAATCAAGACATATGCAATTAGTGTTACCCACTTAGTACTGACGAAAACGCATATTGTATTTGCGTTTCGAAGGTATTGTTACCGAGGATCGTGGGAAAGGAACCATATGAACTACCATTGACTTCAGGAATATGCCAACATTAGTCGGGTTATTTATTAGTACATTTTGTGGCAGGTTATTCTTATAAAGTTAATCTTCCACTTAATGCATAGTATTTATATAATATTTTTCAAATGTAGACAAGCTTGTATGTTAAGCTATCATGTTTAGTCTGAATTGCTTATTTATAAGAAATGAAATATATATCGAAATAAAATTTTGTTTCACACACATGATTTTCCTATGACATACCTTGAGTCTTGTTTCACACACATGATTTTCCTATGACATACCTTCAGTCTTGTTTCACACACCTGATTTTCCTATGACATACCTTGAGTCTTGTTTCACACACAAGCTTTTCCTATGACATACCTTGAGTCTTGTTTCACACACATGCTTTTCCTATGATATACCTTGAGTCTTGTTTCACACACATGCTTTTCCTATGACATACCTTGAGTCTTGTTTCACACACCTGATTTTCCTATGACATACCTTGAGTCTTGTTTCACACACATGCTTTTCCTATGACATACCTTGAGTCTTGTTTCACACACATGCTTTTCCTATGACATACCTTGAGTCTTTGGACTGGAGTTGTTCTGTCGATATGAGCTTACACGTCTGTACTTGTCTCCCGTGTAGTTTAGTCAGAGCTGGAGGTAAAAATACTCCATTATTTTGTGTAATTATTAGTTCGGCTGTAAGACCCACCCCCCTCCCACCGGAAACATTCGTATTTGTCGTTCTTATAATTATCTATCGTGACAGTTATTTAGGAAACATATACTTCCAGAAACAATATGCATTTGTAATGGGATTCTGATGAAATATCTTTCAGAAACTATCCAGTAAATGTAAGATAGTCACTATTTTATATTATTTCTTAAAATCGTATATCATTGCATTCGTCAAGCAAATATGGATTTTTATTATAAAGATAACTGCTGTCCGATCATTGTAACTAAATTTACCACTCAACTAAATGGTTCTCTCTTGATCTGATATTAATGTTTATGCTCTATGATAGGTTTAATGCTTAAATACTGATTATGACATACATCCTGTGATGTCTATTTCCTTGTCGTTATCCTCCGGAGTTAGCCGGAATTTGCCGGGGGACCACGAAAAGTCGGTACTAGAAAGTGCACCTGTCGCCTCCTGGATCGCTGTGGCATCACCAACACAGAACGTTTCGCACGCCATCTGAAAATGTAGGACTTTGAGATGAGAATTGGAGACGTTTATTTAAATTATATATATGATAGCTATTAATGTTGGTGCTTCTGATCTGTTTGAAGCCCCATCTAACTATCAACCTTATCGACTTTTAAATTCCAAAGGTTTCCTTTGTATTACAAATAAATTCATACAATGTCGTCGACCGGCTCGACTTCGATGTAATTTTAGGAAGGAATCTGGAACAGTTAATCTGAAAAGCTGAATGGTATGTTGTCTATCATTTTATAATTATTAATCTTATACCTTAAACGTATCTTGGGCCCACAGTTTAAAGGACTCCTCTTGTCCACAGAGCTCGTCTCCCTCCCCCATCTTGGATATCCGTTCTCCTCCAAGTGCATTCAGCATGTTGTCAACAAAATGGGCATAAGCGCAGAAGTTAGGATAGGCCCGAGATCCCAGCCCAAACACGGAGTAACGGAGGTTGCCGAGAGCGCCCGTCTCTGCGTTCAAGTTATCATCCTCATCTACATCCTTTTCCTTGTTCTCCAAAGGCGAGTCAGAGTCGCTAGCTGTGCTCATACGGAAGTAGGACATCGTAATACACTCTCCACTGAGAATAAAATCAAATCGTACTATCATTATATATTTACGTCTTTTTAATTTTTCAGGCACGTTTATCTTTCGATAAAGAAAATACAGGTACATTCGATAAATTGCTTCGTTACTATAATAATCGTAACTATAGTAGTTAAGGTCTCCATAATGACCTGTTTCTACCTATGATGCATCAGTGTCTAAGGTCTTTTTTCTCTATACCTTGGACTGCTATCAGCATTTCCTTGATGGGACTGGGGTACATTACCATAACCAACCCTCTGGAGAACTTGGTTCGCACTCTGTTTCAGTTATTTTCCTTTATTTTGTGGTTTCCTGAGTTGTTTATATCATCTCAATAACACCCTACTTTAGCCGATGGAAATTCTGATGTATATTCCAATTCATTCGTTTCGTTTTCATACTTAAACAAAACCCGAAAAAAATGTTCATCAAGACTTACTTTTTTGTGTTTTTGGGACTTTTGAGGTCGTGCAGGTTCTTGGCAAAAGCCTGTGTAAAATTGATAAAAAGAGCAACATTGAATTTCAAAACAGGAATGTTTATACGAACAAAAGAATAATATAACCAACATTTCTAGCGGATCTGCTTCCTCGCATATATGTTCATTAAGACTTATTTATTGTATGTTCATATAATCTTAAATTAGATGATCAACGATTTTGACGAAGTGCATTTAATTAAATATGATTAATTTTATTGTTTTTTCTTTGTCCCTAAATATATCAATGAAAATACAATACCTCTCCATTTTCTGGAGGATCGCCATTGCCGAATGTACTTGTGACGAAGAGAACAAGAGCCTCGTGTTCGAGGTCAATGAAGTCATATGCATCCATACTAAGGACCTGTCGACACCACATAACACAAATCGTTAATACACAAGTCAGCCAAATATAGAATATTCAAGCAACCGAGTCATTAAAGTTTTTGTTTCATACATGAGGTAGTAAACAAAACATATGGTTTACTTGTTTTTCTTTATATTTTGGTACTGTAAAGAGTAAATTTCTGCGGTGTGGAAATACTCGCTTTTTTCGCGTTGAGTAAAAATTATCGCGAAAATATTCAAATGTGAATATAAACTTATTGATAATTGATATATATAACAAATACATTTCAGAACTTTTCCAAACGCGAACATTTTAACACGCAAGAATTTCCATTTTTACAGTAATGGATACTGGACAATGTACATAAAGACATCAACAATGATCATAAGAATCATTTCTTGAGACAAATATTGATACATATCCATGTTAATGGTACATAGTTTAAATATAGACAGGAACTCATATTTTATTTGTCGATGTGATGACATTTGTGCTATTAAATCTCTAGTTAATACAGAAATAGCGTTAAATGTGTTGACTTACATCATACTGTACGAGGACATTTCTGATAACAGAGTGGGTTCTTAATGTTTTATAAGCAATACAGCGATTATTAGGAAATCAATGCCCTACCTTAGCATCAAATCCATGTTTGAAGATCTCGCACAGGGTGTTTGCGAACCTTTCGGATTTACCCGTTTCTGTTGCGTACAGTATGGTACATTTCACACGACGCGCTAGAGCCTTATTCATTAATTTGGCGGAGAACTTCACAGCCCTGCAAGAAAAAGAACAATGCAATGTTTAATTATTCAAACATTAGGGTCGTTGTTGTATGAAGTCAATATATCAAACAATGCAAACTCCACACGGGTCGTTTATAATCGTTATTAGGGATGGATGAGGACTATTATCACTGGTTAAACAAATATACTCTAGATTTACAGTACAAAAGAGGTCTAAATAATTAACACAGATATGCTATTTTTGTTACGCAAAACAGACCAAGGAGGGTCCTACAACTGCCAAACACGACATATGTCGGAGTTATATGCTCATAAATATTGACTGCATAACTATGAACTCTAAATTCACATTGATAATAAACATGCGTAATTTAATAGATATAAATATAAATCAAAGACTGTTCTATGTGAATGTGATCGGTTGTATGTCACATCGTTGCTCCTGTGTTTTAACTCTCAAACAGTACAATTCATTAAGATGTGATTAACTCGTTCATTGATTGGTATTGTGACGTAATACCTATATGTAAAGGATTTTTTTAATAATATACAATTGTATCAATTATTTACCTTCATACGAAATAGGTCAAAGCCTAACGCACTAGTACAAGTACAATTATGAAATTCAACCTGTCTACACGACAAATGTTAATATATAACTGATCGTTCTACACAGTGGAGTATATTTTACCATAACTGTATTATGGTAACCATTGTTCGACACAGCATGATGTTTTACCTGCTTTTCTTATTATATCTGTTATAAAGTTAACTAACGTTTTACTTTTCACTTGGACCATTAAGAGATTATCTTATGTCAACCCTCCAGACATAAATACCCCTACAGCAACCCTTCATAAAGAGTCGTTTTTATAATCATCATATCAGCCACTATATCAGACTCATTCTGACAGAGACGCTGCCCCTACGATAACCGTATCAGCCAAAGGACTAATACCACTCGACAGGTCAAAGTAGGTCTATAATGATAATCTAGTACAGTATACATTACGATGTGACGGCGTTATTGACAATTGTCTCATCTTTCAATACTACGGCCTCTGACAGGCTTGATCAATTAATGTCAGTTGTTTAAACAGTGCTGTTGACATTTTGTCGCCTTGATGACAATCAACGGTAGTGCAATATCAATTTACACTAAAATGAACATCCATTACAAGAGGCCATCTTTACTTTTTATCCTTATATTGACATAGGTGTCTCATGTTCGTTTAGTATATAGCACGCTCAGGTACAGATGTAATTTTTTGTCGGATTATATGGATTTTATGTTTAAGCTATATGAATATTGACTACGTAGTGAGCAGTCATGAGCCTGTCCTTCTCGTAACAATTCCGATAATTATCATCACTTCTTTCTAATTAATAATTACCAGCTCTGTGCTTACAACACAGTATACCTTCCTGCTAGTAAATGAAGCTGTATATGATCATTAATAAGACCAAACCTCCGCCTTTACAAGTATCCGGTTATATATGATAAACCCTAGGTTAAATCTACATCTTAGGTATGATACACATATTTGCGTATATTTAAGAATCTGCATTTGTGTTTGTATTGTGGTGGATAATAAAGGAGGATGAGAATATGTTAGAAAAAAACATAAACACCCGCCACATGAAGCAAATGCTTTTGGACGTTTTTCACATCCATGTCAGTGCAAGTCGTGAGTATAAGGCAGCATAATTTATATAATCGTATTATTGTATTGAATTAGGCTATTCTCCGCGTGCAAACATATCTCCGGTGATGCCTCATACTAAATCACCAACAGCCTAATGTCAAAATTGATCTAGGAATATCTCGCGGGTGCAGCCATTAGACATTCGTCAGTTGAAAGTAAAGTTATACGGAAACATAGATATGTACATGCAAGCGTATACTCTCACTCGACAAAGCTTATTCGTTCAGGACCGGTCGCACACCGCGGCTAAATTGTTAACAAGGGCGTTGAAAGTGCTTAGAATAATGAACGCAAGAAGTTTATACACGTGCAGGTAATATTTCCAATAGTGCAAAGTTATCAATGAATAAAAAGTGCCGTAACTTCCACGACATGGTAGAAAGCAAATAATGATTATCATTATATAGTACACCATATTTGATGTAGTGTCCAAAAATAAGGCATTCTCAGGTGCTTTACAGTAATATTTAGATAAATATAATCGATGAAATACGTAATGGACGTGATCATTGATCGATTATAAACGGTTTTGGTGATAACATATATAGAAGATGACCACTTGGTGGTACAATACATTTTTACTCACCGTGCGAGTTCTTTAAATCCGAATTTCCTCTTTGGTCGGTCAAGTGACTTGGTCTTGTCCCTGTCCTTTTTCCAGACATACGTTTTCCATGGATCTTCCTGTTCCACGTGGAAAAGAAGGTTTGAATTAGTGTTTGATTGCATTCTTTAAAAAACTTATGAATTTACTAATAAAAGTATTTGAACATATCATATATTCAGTGAAATCCGTCTTAGGGACCCTGTCGCACCCTACTGGCGTTTTCCCTATATACAGTTAACTCCCCTTAACTTCCGTTTGGATGTAACTGTAGCACATGTAGGGTCCCTATATACAGTTAACTCCCCTTAACTTCCGCTTGGATGTAACTGTAGCACATGTAGGCTAGTACACTCCCGTTGATCAGATAGCTCAATGGGTTACATCGATAGTATACTAATCTGAAGGCCTAGCTCAATGGGTTACATCGATAGTATACTAATCTGAAGGCCATGGTTCGACCCCGGTCTAGCCCCGCTAAAGTGTTTACACTCAGAATATTCTTGTTGATTATGTCTTGTTTATTTCATCTTCATTTATCAGTTTTTATTGAAATCCGAAAAATATGTTTTTCTTTTCAGATATGAATTATCAAGGCTATAGTCATGCCGGAAATAGGTTTTCCAGTACTTAGTTTAAGTGTTTGACAGTGGTCCGGGGATCATTCATCGATATTAAAGGGTACTAGATCAGTTGGGTAAGACAGTTTGTCAGTAGTTCTGTTTAAAAGACAACACGTTGTAGGATTAGACAGTATCTTAGTCAAGTCAGGATTCAAATAAAGATAAAATCAGAATCTATGCACCATGAAGTTACATTATATATTTAAGTTTTGTCATTGAAATCAATTTCGATAATGTTAGGTTTCACTGTATTAGAATATGTACTATCTAATTATAGAACACACGTGTTCATTTAGTACATATATGTATCGAAATGTTCATATTCACGTTAAGTAAAACAATAAGCTTATGTCAACAATGAGCAAACAGCAATACTGTAGTGCATGGTCTGTCGTCAAAATGAATCTGGTATATTTTACTATGATAAATCAAAAGCGCCAGTTTTCCAATATCAAATCGATTTACACCAAAACGTTAACTAAAGTGTAGGGTTACACTGAATTCGTTGTACTATCACCACCTATTTACAAACAATTTCAAGTTATAAAAAGTTCAATTTCTGTAACACGTGTTTTATATTTTCCCCGAGAATTGCTATTTTTATTTGTAGCTTTGCATTGCTTTGTTTTCAATGGTAAACAAAATAAGAACTTTACCAGAGGTTCATAGGAAGGTTTGATTTTGTAGCGCAGCATTTCCTGGTGGAATACCGGAGTGATGCTCCCACTCATTGGAGGTACTACCCACACCCAGTCTGCCGGACAACCGCCGCGATTCTTCTGTTCATTCTCCATAAACTTCATGAACGACTCCGAAGCGGCGTGATGATCAGTGATGGTAACACCCTGGGACTGATAACGATAGAATAATATAACACGTTAACACCAAGGAAATGATAACATTGACAAATATAGAACGTTAACACCCCAGGACTAATTAGATAGAAATAAACATCATGGAAGACTTTTTATATAAATGAATCGATACATCAGGCACATGTTAGTATGTATAAGAATACGTTTTTCTTCATGAAGCTCGATTGATAGAAAAGCAGAGTGTTCATCGTTTTTCTTGCCTACCTGGAAACTATGAAGAACAGATATGTTCATCTCTACGAGGGCTCTGTCCTTCCATAACGAAGAACTCTTTCGTGTATCCAGACCCATCTTGGTTGCAATAACCTAGTCAAATAGACAATGATTCGATATACATGACGTGATAAAATGATATATTTGGCACAAACTTATACATTAGTTCTACTGTCATGTGCACTTAGCTCATACTTTCGAAACTCACGACACATTAAAAGGTAGATACAGGAAATTTATTCATTTATAAAACTCGGGATAATTAAAATGCTTATTTTCAAAGGAGGATTACTCTTACACAGATAACATGTATATTGTGTTAGTTAGCACTATATTTTGATAGGTAAGTCATCTATTACATTTCACGTGCTAAACAATGAAGTTTTTCATCTGAATAAATTAAAAACATCAATAAAACAAGAATGAAACAGATTCAGTAATGAGTTATAATGTTACCTCTAGCATGTTATATCTCTGTGCGTCACAGAAATCTCTGGCACCAATCTCTGTGCCCATGTACCAGCCATTAAATGGTGCTGCAGTGAATTCCAGACCACCACAGTCAAACAATAAACAACTGACAGCAGGCAAACCGTACCACCGCAGACCCATGTCGGCAAACCAAGGGAATCTACAAAGACACAAGGAACACTGTGTACAATTCATTATTTGGTGATATATTCTACCGTGTAAACAAAGTATATGGTACATACGATTGAGGTAGTCATTAAACTGAGTGTACTTCTTCAGCAGAAAGATACAATTGTATTTTCGGTTTTCATTTCTATTCCCTTCGCTTGGTATATTTACAAAGACACTTTCCTGAAATCTCACTAGATTTTATCAGATCAGAGAAGGAGAAATTTGCATAATACACATTTACGACTTCCACCATGATGAGGTTATACAGAATAAGTATATTTGAAAAGTAAAATATTTCATACTTTGGGTGTTTCAAGTTAACCTCCATGATCAGGTCCTGAGGAAGCTCGAACAATTCTGGATCCAGTCCATTGGCTTGCAATATCAAGGGTAGGACGTCAAACATGCCGTTTTTGCCTTTCCATCCCATCTTCTGACAAACCTGGCGGACAAGTAATGACTCATGAGTATTTGCAAAAAAAACACTATATTTCAAGCTATAAATGGCATACACAGTACATGTAACACAGTACCCGCTATTGCCAATAATGCTAAATATGTAATGTGAAACAAAGCCGAACAAAGGAATACATAGTAATACAATGTTTATTAAAACCAAACAACTTCAGACAGTCACAAGGTGTTACATAAAGCAACAAATCTACATACACAGCCAAACAACGGCATATAAAGACAAAGACAAAGACGAATCCCAGTTACTGAATGGTATATAGTGCTGGTCCCTTAGTATTATACAAATATAGATAGTTACAAAATTCTGCGTAAGGTCAGAAAATAACAGTTATACAAAATCAGACACTCTCTACCAGTTACACAAAATGAGACAGCCACTAAACATTGTTCTTAGTTAGACAGTTATTAGATAAGTCACACAGTCTTAATAAGTTAACATTGTTAACACACGTGACTTAAACTGTTTAAAGAGTCAGTTATCAAATTTCAACAATGTTACAAATATCAAGATACATGAAATGTCCTTTAAAGTCAAGCAACATCTTATACGATGTCTTATAAAGTCATCAAATGTCAGAAATAAACCTGAACGTCGGAGTATGTTATTGACCTGAGACCTTGTGTTCAGACTCTTCAGTTCTTGTGCTTACATCCAGATCGATCGCCTCTACTGTGACTACACAATAGAACAGACACATACTCAATAGTAATATGTAGGTTTAAACCTAACTTATGGCGTGACAGGTCTCATTTTTCCTAATTACATTTTGACACTTTCCTAAATTATTTTATCAATCAGTAAGGACCATTATATTCGTAGTATTAGTGGTCTAGGTGATATGTTGTATCTAGCTGCTCAATCATCACCTACATAGAAACATAAAGTTGTCTTGTGAAAGTTAAAAAAACATAACTACCAAAATAAGAAAACTCAATGCTTAATGTTTTACTATTAAATACATTGAGAATATTGTACAAAAATGTCACACCGGGAGGGTGCTGAGGTTACTCCCATCTCTCATACTACCCACTTATATCCCACCACACTTATCCTAAACTCTTACTCCATTTACTGTACCTCTCCACACTAATCCCAATACCCGAGACTACTACAAATACTTAACTAGACCTGCTTACTACTTCTTTCGCATTCCATTCCCTACACCTAAAATCACACAATAGTGACACACAACAAACTCCATGACGTACTTCTGTGAACTCGACGCTAGCTGGATCCCCTATGATAGATCCGTCGGCCTGTTTGTAGCCGGCGTACCGGATTAGTTGGGTATTCCATACCCGGAAGTCATGTTTACCATCGGTTCGGGCCGGGAAAACAGTTATTGCCGATCTGAAGAGTGAAAAACGTACGATCATTTTTTTGTAGAAAAAAGTGCGACAATTATTTGCAAATCGTCAAAGAATTAAAATCATATGTAGTGTTTAAGAAATCCCATCGATTCACTCAGGAGACATGAACTGAAATGATGTATAGCAATAACTTATTGAACAAAAGACCCCTTGACTTTATAACAGTTATCTGAAAGGAATTAGCATGATAACAAACAACTTGTAAACGGTGGAAAAGTACTGCTTTGAAAAAATATGGGAATATTGTTGATGCAAAAAAAAAGGATGTCATAATCAATGTAAATGACTTTCACGAATATATAAACTTGTATTATAAAAAGAGGCCAGCGTAGATCGCTCTAGCAACTGCAACTTACATTCACCCAGTAAAGGTGTTGAAATCAACGGTCATGATTTCGATATCTTCGCTAAACTAAGATACATGTAGGTTAACAAAAGTGTTGTCAGTTTTGTTATATCTTTCGACACTAGAATATTTGATTAGCAGAATACAATATCAATACAACCAATGGAAAGGACAAGTCAAAGAAAAAAAAAACAATAAACGTACATCGTGAGTGATGAACAAACAAATTAAAATTGTCAATGGAACGAGCAAAACCAATACAAATGTACGAACAAACCAACCAATCAGATGCCAAGTTAACAAGATAAACCAATCATCTTACCTGATGTTGCCTTTGTTGTTGCCGTACTTGATGTGGTTACAAACAGCCTCGAACATCCCTCGTGCAGTCGTGATGTGGCGAGCGTCAAACACCTAAAACCCAAACAGCATCTAGGTCAGGTCACATTTAACAGTATAATACCTACTACCACTACCCTCGTGTAGTCGTGATGTGGCGAGCGTCAAACACCTAAAACCCAAACAGCATCTAGGTCAGGTCACATTTAACAGTATAATACCTACTACCACTACCCTCGTGTAGTCGTGATGTGGCGAGCGTCAAACACCTAAAACCCAAACAGCATCTAGGTCAGGTCACATTTAACAGTATAATACC
>JAUMHH010220976.1:0-12173 GCA_032359455.1 Chlamys rubida
ATGAAGTGAAACTCATCCTCAATATCATGAGTATCACATAATGTACAAACTCTATTGGACCTAGCTACATTATTGTAGGTACAACCATGTGTAAACCAACCCTAGACCGTCACTGTATTGTCTTTATATATCAACAACCCAGATCCTCAGTATTCCGTATTTACTCCATAGTAAAACCTTACGACACTTTCACGTATATAGAGAAACATAGTGCTTATAACGACCTTATTGATGTTATTCTGTCATTAGTTAAAACGTTTTTTGATATAATTACAAACAAACAGGACAGCACTCCAGTTTAAATAGATTTTACCTGCCAGAACAAAACTAGAGCTGAAGCCACTTAAGTGTGTTTTACATGTGATCCCCTAATTAACCAGTCTTACCTTTAATGTACAGGTGTAACACGCAGAGTAGTAAAGAATATGTCCAAACAGAAATTATCCCTTGGACAGCCATATCGTGAAATTACTCCAGAGGAAGGTCCTGACCGTTCCGGGGCACATTAATATCCAAACTGCAAGAGCGTTCTCCTCTTCGTTTAAATTTAATAACAACATTCATTTAAGGGCGTGATATAGTACAGTCATGTCGTGTTTCGTACACGAGTTCCGTTATGTCCGCTAATATTGACACCCATTGATTAATCAGTCGTCACGCTTCACCGAAGTTCCACCCATGTATCTGGTATTGCTATACGCGCATGTCTTTGCCAGAAATAAAACTCGTGTCTTTCGCAATTACAAACATTACATGAATAATTTAAATGACACTTGGCCTTTTAGTTCTTGGTTATAGCTAGTTGAGCTATAACTGACATCGATATATGTTTACCAAGTTAGACAATACTTTGAAAACATGTAGCACCCCGACCGATCGCCCAGGCCACTGTAAGTTAGGATGTGGATTCTGGCTGGGTACAGGTTAATAGCACAGGGCGGTGGTTGTGTACGGGTCAGTAGGTATATACGTAACGGTCAGGTTCATAGCATTTGTAGGACATTGGACATTTGCAGGACATTGGACATAGGACATTTGTAGGACATAGGACATTTGTAGGACATAGGACATTTGTAGGACATTGGACATAGGACATTTGTAGGACATAGGACATTTGTAGGACATTGGACATTTGTAGGACATTGGACATTTGTAGGACATTGGACATTTGTAGGACGTTTTCTGGACTTTCTTGGTTTATATCCCGGTCTTGTTCGCTTCAGTTTTAACTTTGTGTTACAGGTAGACACAACCCCAGATTGTGTCGCCATTGTTATGTAAATATTAGCACACCCAGAATAAACCTCTATAGCTATATTTGGAATGCACATTCATGCTCTTTGTTATGATGTATCGACATTTAAACTTCCGTGTTCACGTTAAACACGGCATTGTATAGCATACACCGTCGATATTCTGTTGAACGTCTCGAGGTATCTGTCAGAAGCAGAATGCACTTAATTAAACGGGTCATACTGAAAATGGCCCAAAGTCTTAGATGGAATATATTACTTGTAAGCTAAGTTAAGGAGATTTTCAAAACCTTATCATTTTGCACAAAGATACGTGTATATGGTCAGTTTAAGATGTCATTATATGGAGGGGCGGTCAGTGTTTGTTAAATGGTCAATGTGAGTGGGTCAGTCAATACAGGCTGTAATGGTTACAGAGTGTATGTCTACAAATATCATTGACGAGCAGGCTAATTGTTAAGTAGTTCCTCCCTAATACTAATTTCCATTGTACTGTTTCACTTAATGCTTTGTATTTCTTTTATAAATAAGTAGTGGTCAGTGTCTGTATAATGTACTGCGTGTTTTAAGTCATGGTTAGTGTCTGTATAATGTAGTGTGTGTTTTAGGTTGTGGTTAGTGTCTGTATAATGCAGTGTGTGTTTTAGGTTGTGGTCAGTGTCTGTATAATGTACTGTGTGTTTTAAGTCGTGGCTAGTGTCTGTATAATGTACTGTGTGTTTTAAGTCGTGGCTAGTGTCTGTATAATGTACTGTGTGTTTTAAGTCGTGGTTAGTGTCTGTATAATGTACTGTGTGTTTTAAGTCGTGGTTAGTGTCTGTATAATGTACTGTGTTTTTAAAGTCGTGGTCAGCGTCTGTATAATGTGCTGTGTGTTTTAAATCGTGGTCAGTGTCTGTATAATGTACTGTGTTTTAGTTATCTTTGTAACTCGGTCGGACTTTATATGTTGATACCACATAATGACCCCGGTATTATATCTACACATATACATACGGTACTAAAAATGTGGAGATATTTACATGCAGCTGCCAGACACCGTGGGTGTGATTTACATGCATGTGTTATTTGCTATTAAAGTATTGATTTGAACGTATGTATCATACGGATTTCCAAACACACTGACTTTGATCAGTGGATTGATTTCCACGAAAGTTCCAGTACATCTGATCATATACAAACCTGTGACAGTGTATATCGTCATAGTTATAGAACCCGAGGACACACCAGTTACTGAGTCGGCCAGAAAACGACTTTATGATCAATAATATTGTACCTCGATCTCTGCCGACAACAGTTAAATAAGCTTCCAGAAATCAATGTTCGGAGTCCTTTTTACGAGATTTCAATTGGAAATCGACGTCTATACTGAATACATATTACAGAACTTTTGGTATTATTACTATGGAGATGTTATTGAACAGACGAATCGGTATATTGTACTAGTTCAGGATCATTACCAGTTGTTTAGTTAATATCCAGTCCAACAGATTCCATATATTACCACGCCGGAAATGTAACGACACTTTTCATTGGTTAATAGCCTTTAGATATTGGGTAAGTCGGCACGTGTGTGTATGTTCTTTGAGAATATTCGTACATATCTGATTATTTCCTTGTCTACATTTTCAAACTTGCAGAACAAGACCACAGGCTAAAATATAAAGATGTTTTCATGCGTAAACAAGCAAGATGATTTACATATTTGTATACACTAGATCACGATGCTTCTTCGCTAATGAGGTAGACTCATAAACTTACTGTAGAAAGAAAATATATGTTTATATATATACGGTGTAAATGGGAGGGAAGGAAAGCCTACTTCAGTTATAGCATTGTGGACTTGTGGAATAGTTTACCAATAAACAGTGGTAGATGCTCCAAAGGCGTTCAAAGATTTTGACCTTCGTCTGAATGAACATTTGGAGTGTATTTTTGTTTAAATAGCATAAATAAACCTTTATTTGATAGCTACATGTCATAAACAGCAGGAAGACGATCTGTCGGGTAATTGATAAGATACTTCTGTGTCTGACAAACTGTACCGTAAGTAAATAAAATGTAAACATGTAATATTGTATTTTGATATGGACATAGAGGCTTAAAGCCTGCGTTCTTTACGTTTCGCAATAAATCGTCATAAATACATCTTAAAGTGGTAGAAAAAAATAACTAACATATTTATTATGTACTGTGATCGAATATGTATGTCAAAATTCGAATATATAAAAAAAACTTGAACTTGATAACTAATCTTCCCGGGGGTATTGTCATCTACGCACATACCGGACAGTCTCTAGTATAACCCTAGTCTACAAAAATTAAACATAGCCAAGAGGTATGGGGCCAGTCTACAGTCTATCACCATCCACATAGCCAAGAGGTATGGGGCCAGTCTACAGTCTACTCACCATCCAAATAGAAATTGATGGTTTGGGATTATCGCAGAATTAATAATTTTATACCGTTATAGAAAAGGGAGAAGAAACATAAACCTGGTGCTAACACGGGCGCTAAGGTCGGTGGTTAAAACGCTTGACATGCATTCATATACAATCTACACACATTCTAAATACAAATTGATGCTTTTGGATTATCTCAGAAATTATAACTACATGCCGTTCTAGAACAGATACACATTTTAGATACTGGTGTATGGTGATAACAAGGGCGCTATGGTCGCCGGTTAAAATGCTTGACATGCATTTATATATTTTTTTGAGGACATAAGTATCGTCTTTCATCAATGAAGGAGACACCGCATATATACAATGTTGTTATTATTATCCTATGCAGCAGGCAATACGCTGTGGGATTTAGAAGTTATCTACACAAGTTGTGGCTCGAGTTAGCTCCCTTGAAACTGCGGTCTTTTTTCCTACGGTACAATAAGAGAAAAGGTATCCCCTCTCTGATACGTCTGAAGGAAACATACTGAAAGCATTGGTATCTCTGACTGAAAAATTTAGATGTCTCACTGACCACGATAGACGTCCCTCACTGAATAATTTAGATGTCTCACTGACCACGATAGACGTCCCTCACTGAATTATTTAGATGTCTCACTGACCACGATAGACGTGTCTCACTGAATAATTTAGATGTCTCACTGACCACGATAGACGTCTCTCAATGAATAATTTAGATGTCTCACTGACCACGATAGACGTCTCTCACTGAATAATTTAGATGTCTCACTGACCACGATAGACGTCTCACTGAATAATTTAGATGTCTCACTGACCACGATAGACGTCTCTCACTGAAAGCAATGGATGCCTCACTGGTAACTTTAGATGACCAAATATATTTCTCACTGTTAACCATGAATAACTTCAACCGATAACCAAAAATATCTCTCACTGAAAGCAATTAATACCCTCATTGAAAATAACGTTTCTTTCTGAAATGTTTATTTTGTATCCTATGTAAAGTAATATGCGGACAATACATAGACAATATAATATATTTAATACTACTGTTTCGCGTTTTCTTACGAGTATTTTGAACAATATAAGATAGATTTTACAATGCAGTAAGATATACCTGAAGCTGTCCGCCATTGAGCAGTAAGTATACATTACAGTGTAATAATACACAGCTGCTGGCTATAACACAGAAATCCACAATCCAGAAATAAATATTGCTTGCTCCGGTAGATTGAAGAAGAAAATCCACAACAACATTACAACTGTAGTTTTACCAGATACATAGACAAATCTCCCAATAAAATTATACACTGACAATATCACCGATAGCTGAATAATTGATTGATGGAATGGACAATCTGTAGTTGATTCAAGAATGAATCTTAATACACAATGATCCATACTTTAAGGTAGAATCAATTGATACGTTCTTGTGAATAACAGTTCATCTAAACAGACGTCCCTGTCATCACAATAACTGACCGAGTTACATTGTCTGATACATACCCTATGTTCACTATAAATATGTCTATTACTATTGCAAGTGGACGCTGTGTTTTAAGTAGAAGAACGCCCGCCTTATTTTCTCACAGAATAATTTGACTGTATCGCATTATGTCGAGTATCAACAGAAAGGAGACAAACCATTGGAGTGCTAATTAAAGTATATATACAGACTCGTCTTTGTCATCCGGGTCATATCTTAATTGTTATTTACCTACTGAGCACAATTGGTAAACTCTCCCCTGTAATAACTATTATTTACTGAAGACAATGTCACTGTCCTTAATTTGTTTCAGAGCCTAATTTTCTGGATGCGTTCTGCAATCAAAAAAAGTAAGAATACATTTTGTATATCAATCACAAATAATACACTACTTAACATTTATTTAAGGAATGACCAAGATTTTGTTTTGGTATATACCGTATATACCAAAACAAAATCTTCGGCATTTTTTATAATTTAATTTTAAAAAAGTAGACAAACACGTTGTAAATGCACAGTTAAAGATTTATTAAATTTTTCGTAAACTAAACAATTGCGCTAAAAAAAAGCTGCGTTATAAAAAGTAGTTCCGTCATCAGTTGTTTTTCTTTTTAGGTATATACGATATATACCAAAAAAATTAGTATGGGGGAGATAGGCAAAATTAAATTCTAGCACAATAGCGAGATACACATATATTTTAAAAATATGTCACCGCATTACAATACACTACATTCAAATAAAATACATTACAATGCATTAAAGTCTATTAAAAAACAAAACATTAAATATTACACTACTTTACATTTATATCACAAAAGCGAAACATATTTATATTGAACATATACCACATTACAGCACACAACGTTCAAATAAGAATTACAGTATATTATAGTAAAAATTGAACAGAATTTGTTTTCATATTTATTTTTCCCTGGAAGTTTTTCTCTATAAATATATTTTGATAGTGCTCTGATTATTAATTACTTAATTACTAAAATCAAAACAGTGTTTTTTTTACACAAAATGTGTACATGTACGTACACATTTCAATGACAAAAACGTACTTCTAGTAACACTGTTTTGACAGTCCGATATCGGCCATCGTAGATTATTGTATAGATTTACCCAGACGATGCATGACTGATTTAAACCCGATGCCCGTTACAAAAGTTGGTCATCACCTTTTGGCCTCGTGCTGTTGGGCGTGCCCCGGTCAATAACACGTCATCACGTTTTATCACAGGCGATCAGTTCTCCTACGTCATACCACTGATCGCCTGCTGAAATCAGACTCTGCGTCATCCCACCTCGCGTTAGTAACACTATATTATAATCTTAATATACTCATTATTGAGAAACACTCACGCGAATTCCTTACACTCGTTAAGGACTCGTACATATACTAAATCCCACACACGGAACGCTGCAGGATCGGTATATATATTTTTTTTTTTTATATTTTTGCCGTTCGATTCCAAGAAAGAAAAAATATATCGCAAATATTTAATTTCTTTTATTGATAGTGCATAATATTATCATGCGATCAATATTGTTTGAATAACCTGAAGGTACTGCCCCCACTAATTAGTTAGTATGCGCATGACCAAAACTGCCTTTACCACTAACCATTAACAAGTGACTCGCGCTATTTCCGGTCATGCGCATACTGACTAATACATAGCATTTGTGAAAGTAACTTGAAATTTTGTTCGGTCATAAAAAAGCTGATATTTATACTTTAAACATATATATATCTATGGAACTTTTTTCTGGCGTTTATTTAGAGGAAAGTTAATAACTATATAACTAACTAATTTGTTAATCAATGGTCTTCCCTTAGCTCTCAAGGACAACAAAATTTAGAAACCAATGTCACTGAAAATGTAAAAATAAACAAAGGAATTCTTTACACTCAAACGGCAAGATGATGAATATAGGCCTGATCAGCTACAGTCTTGTTCACACCAATTATGATTGTCGTAATTATATCTGTAATTATATCTGTATAAAAGTAATTTTGTTTTCCCTTTGAGCTTTATTTACCACCGCGTAAGCTGGAGCTTCCGGACCGGCATTGGAACCCCCTACTTTAATTGTAGAACTACTTCCGGAAACAACAACCACTGGTGACGTGCTCCCTTCTGATGAACCAATCTCTGAGTCCGCGGTGTCGTCAAAGAGAGGGTTATCATATGTATTGTTTTTATAGGCTGGTGTGGTTCCGGCTGGGTACATATGACAGGGTGGTGGTGAGCTAGGGAATGCTGAATAGTCATGAAGGACTATTTCCTTCATGTCGTCATCGCTCCTGTCGTGAAGGGAACGGTCCAAGTGAGACTTAAGGCTTGTAAACTGACTGTAGTCTGGATTGGAGTAAGTGTGCATTCCCCTGTAGGTCTGTTTCTCACTGAAATGAAGGAAAATAATATAAAACCTACAAATTGTTTCGCTTAAAAATGGATTTTGAACATTTTACCATCGAAGATCACATTTTAAATAAGATAAGTGTTTTCATTGGTTTTTCATGGATATCCCTTAAACAATGAAGCCCATAATTATTTTTACACAAAAGCAGATAAATTATAAAGAATTGTTGATGTTATAAAGATATTTTTACTCTGCACTTCTATAGATATTAAACCCCCACACCTCCTTACAGGACAGCAAGCTCTGTTTACTCAGAGAAAATGGCACAACAAGGTATTGGCGTAACATTAACATGGCTCATCTCTTGGATGGCCGAAAGTTTATTTAACATATTTAAGGATTAACATATTTTCAGATAGCATTTTTTATGAGTAAAGGTGCGGCCTATAACTTAAGCGCCATAAATATAGACACATCTTAACATATATAATCTGATGAGGGATGCGGTGGGAGGGTTAGACACTTTTGCCGTATAAAAGACCAAATTACTTGTCTCTTTTGTTTAAAGTCCAGAAAAACAAAGATGGCGGGCATCTGTCCCCTGTGGGGTTCTCATGAATATATACGTTTGTGAAAAAAAATGTTTATTGCTAGACTTTTATTTTGTATACAAGCCTATTAATAGCCAAACATTTCCTTGCATATCAGACATGCGTATTCCTATTAATTCTACAAATACTGATCTAGGATCAGCTACAAACCAGAACTTGCAGTTTTCAAAACCTAGAATATATACTCTAAAACGATCGTTTAGTTATTCTGGTCCTGAATCACGGAACCGGCTTCCTATTGAACTTAAGAAGCCTGTAATAGAGATGGGTCTCAACCCAACCGGTCGGGTCGCTACAAAACATGTTAATGTCACAACAGTGTCCTAAATCTGGTGCAGAGTCGGGGTCAACATGCCAGGGATGTTCTCTGCTATCAGGACGGTGCTCTGTGACCTGGTTGTTTTCTGCTATCAGGACGGTGCACTGTGACCTGTCTGTTTAGTCTTGTTGTTTTCTGCTATCAGGACGGTGCACTGTGACCTGTCTGTTTAGCCGTGTTGTCTTATCATTTGTACATAATTCATCGTATTCATTGTTAATAAGTATTATAGGAACTATCCATTGGTGTCCTCTTATATATATATCAACCCAATGACAGAACAAATACCCATCGAACCTGGGTTGATGGTAGCTATAGGTGACGCGGGACTTGGGCACCTGAGCGTGTGGGGATTGTGCCCTAGGCCCGACTCGTCCTATTACGAGCCAGCAATCTTAATGAATTCATAGAAAAATGTCACAAATATTTCAAACAAATATCTGTCCAATTATTTTCATATATTTATGTACTATGATGCAGAATGTTTTGTTGTTGTATAGTAGCTATATTATTTATATTTTAAAGAGGGTCTCATCGGGAATTAACCTTAAAAAAATATTATTGTTATACCACGGAGTTAGATTAGATTTGCTATCTAAGTCCGTGATTATACCAAGTAGTCAATATTGATGGTATACAACAGAAATTTAGCCTCTACAGCTATCTTTGATTAAAGTATACAGTTTTAACCATACAGAAACTATGTACAGCGAAAGTTTTACTGATTTTCTGGCCTTCTAAACCTTAATACTCAGCAGCTTAATTCTGCAAGTTGGATCTTCCTTCCCTGGGTATTCAACCTAGTTTCGATTTACCCATAGTTGAGCCAGGGATGTGTAGTTGAGCCAGACTAGGTTTGGGAAGGGAAAGACGCGAATGCATGAATCTATATCGTTATAAGTATTTCATATATATATTAACTTATTCAAGAAAAATAATTGTTATAATGAAAACACATTTATCTAAACCGGTTTTATGAGCGAATGTTTATGAAATATATATACAAAGACATGAACTTGACATTCAAATATTTGGTGTTTGAACGAAATGAGGGAGAGAAGAGAAGTGGGCGTTAACCCTTTCGAACCGGAAACACGTGTTTGGGCTACTTCCGTGTAAATAATCGCCTGACACAGTCCATAGTTCTTCAACACCCTTGCCCCTTGCCAGACCACCTGTCGCTATAGTCATGTCTCAGACGCCGTCACACGTGGAGGAATGCATCAAAGACTACAAGTACATCTTTCGGCCGGATTTACTCAGGTGACAGTCGATACAACTGACATTTACACAGCCAGCATGTCCGTTTTCATATGATCGCGTTATGTACAAATGGTTGGCTCATGATCTGACATGGCCAAGTCGTGCAAAAATGTTCAATGCATGTGTAGATTTTTTTTCATTTCTGCTAGTCTTCAGCCTTCAAAACGGTAAATAAGATTTTTAGACGTAGACCAAAAGGTCATACTGCGTAAACGAGGGACCGGTACACCGGCTGACCGGGGTCAATAACTAGGCTGTCATATTTTATGGACACTTTATCCTGATTATTTGGAATGATAATGAGCGAGAATGTTTTGCTTATGTATGCCCTATTACGTATATGACTTGTTCGGTTTTTTGAAAGAGGCTAGAATATTTCCCACTTACCAGTGAATGCGAGTCCCGAGTCATACATTTTATCTTTGAAATGGATTAAAAAAAGATATTCAGATCCCAAAGTTGTTGTAAAATCGTAAATGTTTTAACTTTAAAATTAGTAAGGGGGTGCGATATCTAGAGGGGTGCGATAATATATCACATATATTCCAGATCCCGAGCACCTGTGGTGTATAGTACATGTTCATGTGGCTAGTCCGCTTTGCTTCATGTTTTAGTTAAGTGTGTGTTTTTATGCTGCTTATTCGGATTTGTGCAAATGTTTGCTCTTATTATTATTTTATTCATTTAATTTATTTTATTACTATGTTCCGTTTGTTTTACATGTTGTAAATGTGTTTTATATATAGTGCTGACAGTGGAAAATTGTAGTTAATATTATCTGTTTTTATGTGTATGTGCTTTGCTTCAATGTTTTATGCTAATATGTATTTTATGGTAAAAAATACTGTCCTGCTATATGTATGCATGTATATATATTTAGCTTATAACCGTGCATGGAGACTTATGTTTTAACACTTTCTGTTAATGTTTTATAGTGTAATTTCTTGAATTGACGCTTTTTACTTATGTTTGTCGGAATAATAGCTTTTAATAGATAATGTTAAATGTTCTTAAATATCCGACGTTACATAAAGTTTATTGTATTGTATTATTGTAGGTTGCTCTAAAAAATCGATAATTGTATATATAATCAGAGACGTATTATACGTCTCTGATATAATATACTGTATCCTCACGTACACATAATATTGATACCCAGATGCAAAAGCGTACAGATGTCTGTAATATGGTATACATCATATACGATTTTGTTTTTCGAAAATCTGTGCATTAAAACAAATCAAATCCCAATTTTGTTTCAGGAAAATAACTTGAAATAAAAATTCGTCCAAAGGGTCGTAACTCGTACAACGACAGTAGACATTATTATATTTTCTGTTTTATTTTTCAATTTTAATGGCGGTAGACAATCATTTTAATTTCTGAAAATGTAGAAATATCTACAAATTACATGTTATATACTATCAGTTATTTTAAAACAGTATTGAAATTACCAACGCTGTTACATTCCATTTAAAGTGTGTATTCTGACTTTTGTATCTGTCATTGTTGATAGATAAAATCCAAGAGCTTCCGAAGGAACAATTTACTTTCGTTTTACATATAGAATACATTGGGTTGAATAAGGAGAACATGGTTGGGAGTAAAGCCGGGAGTTAAGGTATGTACACGCTTATTGAGTATTTCATAATTATAATTCGACTTAATTTACACAAATATACAAAAGCACTTATTTGATTTAATATTAGCACATTGGCCTTGTTATAAACAGGTGTTTGAAAGTCGGTCTGTTATCGAGAAATGAAAAATTCATCGTAGGGCTAACGTCAGTTAATCTATTGAAAATAAGAGACAGATCATATATCTATCTATTATAGTTTACTCGGGACATGAGCAAATCATTTTAAATTCCATTAGCCTATTTAGAGTTTTACTCTGTCTGAACGGGGTGCCAATTAAGTTGTTATATCTTGTGCCCTTTGTATAGCAAACGTTACATAATTTGTATGCAAAAACAAAACGGTATTTGCGGGAAAGTCAATATTACATGTTGCTGATTTATATTATGTCTATTCTAGATAAAGTTCGTATATCGTGGAAGTGGATCATGAGCTGCTAACCATGGTGGAACATCTTTTTATAAAATCTGTACAATATAACATGTGTAACAAAAAATTAAACTTGTAACAGGAGAGGAAATATGCACAGCCAGACCGAGATCGAACCCAGTACCCTCCGAACTCTAGACAGCTGTCTAACATGCATGGTTAAGCACCCATCCAGTCACTTTCCGCTGACCATGCTCGACATTCCTGAGCTATATATAGTCGGCCTGAGTTTCCTCTGGCCCTGACACCAGACTTACACATTTTGTAAAAAATGTCTAAGTGTGGTTTCAGGCTAGGGCCAGAGGAGACTTAGGCTGAAATATAGTGAGCATGCTCTTAGGTGAATTATCACTGTAACAACTTAAGCTTCATG
>JAUMHH010220987.1:0-12173 GCA_032359455.1 Chlamys rubida
TTACTGCAGGTGGCGCAGTTACAGTTTACAGTGGGTGGCACAGTTTGAGATACCTTTGGTTACAATTACGCATATATATTGACGTGATAGGTTACTGCAGGTGGCGCAGTTACAGTTTACAGTGGGTGGCACAGTTTGAGATACCTTTGGTTACAATTACGCATATATCTATTGATGTGATAGGTTACTGCAGGTGATGCAGTTACAGTTTACAGTGGGTGGCACAGTTTGAGATACCTTTGGTTACAATTACGCATATATCTATTGATGTGATGGGTTACTGCAGGTGATGCAGTTACAGTTTACAGTGGGTGGCACAGTTTGAGATACAAATGGTTATTACACATACCCATAGCTGTGAAATGTTACAGTATGTGACGTACTATAATATACATTATCATAGTAGGTGGCTTAATGTGAAACACATTTGTTATGTACTTGTGTTTTTTAACATGTAAGAGTCAAAGAAAACATTCCCTGACGACGGCCTACCTAGAAGACCAAAACTTGTCAGCAATCATGTAAAAGGAACAATGTACATCATAAGAACCATAGTTCAGGAGTTGATAATCTCTGCTTATTTATTCATTTACTTACCAACTTTATGATGGTTCTATATAATATCAAGTATTCTCCTGGTCTTAGCCATCTCCAAAATTTACGAGCTCCACTCTCACTATAACTGCTTGATAACTTCTTTTGTCTTGACGTAATCAAAGTCCCTGTCAAGTCATCATGGCGTCGATACCAGTCGACTAGTTCTGCATCCTATGATATTGTAGTAATGCTTTGGTAGATGTTTAAGTGAATCGTGCGGTAATATAACGGTAAAATTGACAGGCATTGATCTCGGACTAGCTATTTGGCATATTCTTTAAAACATAGGTACCACTGTCTATCGTCATTGCCATTGGTCAGTTTTTGATGTTTGGAACCATATGAGAAGCTAACCAAAAACCAACGCCAAGGGTGTAAGTAGGTAAGTGATATCGAGAGTGAATCTTTGGATTTCGAAGATTGTGGTCTTCGCTTGCATTCTTGGTGTGAACGCATATTTTGAGGTGTATTAATTGCGATTTACTAGGGATTTTGAATAGAATCCTCTGATATGATTCGATAAATCCATTGGTTAGTCACTGGCCTTCCAAGGAGACCAGTATGGACGTGTAAATGCAGCTCAAGGACTCGTAACAAACATAGTACCTGAAATACGAAAAGGCGGCAGGTACCCGTGTTTCAATTTGCGTAAAAGACATTTGTCAGTTGAGATCACAATGGCCACTACAGAGGACGTTTACTTCAAAAGCAAAATAAGCAGATTGGTAAAACTATGAAACAATTTTTTGTTGTTTTGTAAATGCTGAGAATTTCCGATGAATATGTGTTTCTAATAAAATGTTGTGTTAAACGTTTTGATTCTTGGGTTATTATTCCTAACATCGACAGGAATTTCAATCTTCGGTTTCAGCATATTTTGCTTTTCCTGTGGCAACATATGCCGCCAGACCACTGTTTAATCTGATTCTTTCTTCGACCATCACTGATAAATTGTGGAACCGACATAGCTATATTTGGTCACCAAAGTAGTAATTGTAGACACGTTAATAATTAGTAGAAAAAAAACAGCACGTCGACAACACAGAAAGACATAAACCGAAGCGAAAATCAATAGAAAAGCAAAAAACAGTAACTGGGGAAAAACTCAAACAAAAGGAAGGGCAACATGAACCCCCACACAATACAGGTACCGAATGTGAATGTGTTTCCAAGCAAGGACATGTATTTCATGTAACTTTTGTGGCACATGTAATGAATGTGGCAAACATTATAAGACAAAGCGAACAAACTTTTAGTTATAATAAACATCTCACGGGTGGAAATCTCTGTCACAAAGGTGGATATCTCTGTCAAAGTTCTGTCCGAGTAGTCCATTGGTCAACCGGGCGCTTCTGTCGAAAAAAATCCTGATACTTAGAACAAGTTCTAAACTAACGAATCAACAGGGATTATGTAAACTAAAGAATGCTAGTATTTTACTACTGACACGTAAACTCTGAAGTTTTAGAGGTTTCAATGTTACTACTGAGGAAAGAGAAGTTACAGATTATGTAAATTAAAGTTGGCACGTTTGTCATAGATTTTAGTAATGAGGTGAACATTGTTTATTATAGATATGTCAGTGAGGTGTGTTGAACATGATTTATCATAGATTTTGTAGTGAAGTGACCATTATTTCCATACTGTAGGTAAATGTCATAGAGTTTGGTTGTGAAGTGATATAAATTAAGGAGGTGTTTGGTACAATTAATTTCTAGCTGTTTCGGATGAATGAAATGCAAGCACTTCTAGAAAATCGTCTTAATCAAGGATAATATATATCAAAATATATTTGAATGTGAAATTAAAGGATGGCTCAGTTATCTTATATCCTTTTGAAAGAGCAATTTCATAAATTCAGCATCATCGTAATCCAAAAGGCGGTCGTCTAGTGGTGTATAATTGGTACCTGTGAGATACCGATGATTGTTGATCAATATAGCATACCAACAATGAAATGTTTTACAAAATTTCCATTGAGAACAAGACATCATTGCTATTGCTAGATTAAACGGAAATAACGAATATATTATAAATTGGATGTTGAGGTCGCGCAATGGATAGCGTTTTTGCCTTTCACCAAGATGACCGGGGTTTGATTCCCCGATCGGACGTTAAAGATATTAGGTAACTTTCCCAATCAGGATGGGTTTTCAAGCTTGTAACTCCAGTTCCATTTCCATCTGGACCTATATGTACAAAGTTTTATCAATACTGGTTGGAATTTTTTTTTATATCATATTTAAGTATTAAAATGTTTGAGATGATTGAGACGTCCTAAGGATGGTGGTTTACAATGTAGAGAAATCAAACGTTTGAACAACAAGAAAGATGCTTATGACATAGAGTATATGTTTGGTCTCGTCTTAACCCTTTCACCCCTAGGTAACTTTAGTAGACTCTACCATACATTGATCTGGATGAGTCCATTATGGTCTACAGTGGTGAAAGGGTTAAGAGTCATGAAGCTTATTAATTTTGATAGAAATAGACACTGATTTTGATTCAATGCATTCGTTCTTATTACTTTTGTGGTGTTTCAGTTCGATGCCCATTTAACCGTGAACATGCACACATGTAAAGTATTGTAAATACGGGTTATTCCTGAAACGGCTAATCTCAAAACAAGGAGAAACAAATTAACGAATTGATTGCACTCTCCATTTTGTATTGTTTGTATTGTATAATACATGTACTTGTTATAATCTGTACATGTTGTATGGTATATGTTTTATTGTTAATACTGCACTGTTTAAACCACAAAGTTAAAGAATTCGAAAAATAAGACGTATTCAAACAAAAAATGTAAAGATGCATTCGTAAAATTTCCACAAAAGATTTTACTACCTCTTGTATGTACGAGAATATGATATGTTACCGAATTCTATAACAACAAAAGAACGAAATGTTCGCCATTCAGTGCTCGTATCCCGGCAAATATATCAAATTCTTTCCAGCAAAACATCAATACACCATATCTTATTAACAGACAAGTGAATAAACCCAGGGGTTAGCGACCGAGGCACTATTCTTAAGTTGACCTACTTTACCATATCAATCACGAAACAAATCACTAAGAGGTCCCCATTTGTCCGAAATAAATCACATGTCCCTAGATTACCTAGCGTACCCTGGTGGATGTGTGCGACCATGTTGTTTGTAGAACACAACCCATACTATGTTCCAATATGAAGATAATGGCCGCTTTCGTTTATGGCGATCCAAACGGTTGAGCCACAGGTAATAGACACAACATATATATATCCTATGCCTATATTGATCTAATATGTAATTAGTAATTACATATAAGATATAGGCATAGGATATGTTGTGTCTATTACCTGTGGGTTGAGCCAGTTGGACCAGAGTTTTTCGTTTATGAAAGAGGGTCGGACCTAGTTATCTGATGCTGCTTTCAGGCAAGCTTTGATAAAGCCTTTCAAGGCCTGCCTAAACATTTGAAGGTCCGCTAGGGTATTGATACTAAAAATGATACATTTAAAAGGAGACGAACCGGTTGCATTCGGCACACCTCGGCAGATCTACATCTCACGTTAGATGAAGGGTACCGGAATCGGAATCGGCCGAGGTTAGCCGAATGGAACCGGTTGTTTTCGCATAAACGAACATGCACTATGTTTCGTAAAAAATAGACTATGTAATGCACGAATTAAAAAAGGCACATATACAGATGTCGTCAACCAACATATAACCGAGATATTTCCTTTCAATGTGTACCTCGCTAAAATTGTATCGTTCGGATATGTACGGGTATATAGCTTTTACATAACGATAATGTGGTGAAAATATGAATTCCTTTTAGGTTTAACCTTTCAGAAAATAAATTACTGTAAATCGTAATAACGCGAAAAACACGTCATTACACGAAAAAAAAACCTAGTTATAATGCGTAATAAGGCGTCATTACGACATTCCAGAACCCTTTTTTCTTTTTTTTTCGGTCTGTTCGTGTAGTTATTTGGTATTTTAAACAAACGTGAAAAAATTACAAACGAAAAATGGAATATCTCATTAATTATAACAACCAATGCAACATCTACAAATAGTTCTAAAACGTAAACTAAACGGAAAAACTGCGAAAAAACCACCATAACCACAAATAGGATAATTCCTTTTTTGAAAAATGCAATAAAATAAACCAGTTATATTGGTCATGATTCGAGTTATCTCCTGGTTATCAGAATGCAGTGTTGGGGGAATACTGGCATCCTTATGTATTAACACCTGAAGACAATGTAATAGTTGGAATTATATCAAGCTAACAAGGCTTTAATGACTTGACTTATTAGAAAAGATAACCTGAAAAATTCCCTTTCAATCAAATACATTAATATATAACTTGTTCTATAATACTATCTTTTGCGAGTAATTCGATCTACATTTTATCAATTTTCAGCCCTTCACCAATTGCCCAATACAACAAGACAGAATCAGAACGGTGTATTACGACTGATGTGTCCAATGTCCTTTATATATTATTCACAAACATATTTGATATTAAACTCGGTCACAGCTCTCCCCTATCGAGCGACCTAAATACTGGTCTTATAGAAACTTCAGTCAATTCAGGTCAGCAGGCGGGAAGAAATACAAGATATCTATCATACACGTTACCACGTATATCAAATCGACGCTCTGTCAATTGCAGAAGTCCAAATGGACCACGATATTGACCTAGCCATTCGATAGTGTCCGCAGTCTAGAAAGGTACATATCTTGGAGCATTTACGGTCAAACATGAATGATTAATGAGTAACCATATCAATAACGTACCGGGGTTCCTTGTCTTTTAATTATCGGCCTATGTTTCCACACACAGATCATAAAGTTCAGTCCAATAAGAATATAGACGGATACAAGTCATACTCGATATCTGACTCGAGTATTTAATATGGAAGCGAAATCCTTGACGTCTTCAACGAAACAGTTCATGGGGTGCACAAAGCCCTTACCATTTATGAGCTACGGTTTTCATTTCCGGTTCTTGCTGGTAGCTTATAATGTCTTCTTCCCTGTTGTTCTGGAATCACCTCAGTCCTGTTGCTACCTTTTGTAACAATTTTGTCATCAACGTAAAGGTGGATTTTGTCCTTTATGGTAGACGATATGGTAGATTTTGCCTTTGTGTATTGATGCTGTTGTTCATTTTGTCCTTGTGTATTCACGCAAAGTCCCGCTGTGATAGCATCCTCGAAAATCCAGGGGCTACGCTCTCTTGCACATGCAGAGGACGCAAGTGAGTTTAACCACTGTAATTTCGAGAATGCTGTGATATATGTTATCCTCATGTGTTGAATGCGTTTGTGTGGCTTGACACTATGGCAAATTTTGTCATTTTATGCTGATGCTGTGATATGTTTTGTCTTTATGTGGCGACGCTTTGGTAGATGTTGTCTTTATGTGTTGATCTTGTTATAGATGCTGCTTTTGTGTGTTGACGCTGGCAGATTTTGTTACAGCTTTGACGCTTTGGTAGATGTTGTCCTTGTGTGTTTATGCTAAGGTAAGTTTTGTTACAGTGTTGCCGCTGTGGTAGAATTTGTAACAGTGTTGACGCTGTGGTATATTATTTTGTTACGGTGTTGACACTGTGGTATATTTTTTTTGTTACAGTGTTGACGCTGTGGTATATTATTTTGTTACGGTGTTGACGCTGTGGTAGAATTTGTTACAGTGTTGACGCTGTGGTATATTTTGTTATTACAGTGTTGACGCTGTGGTATATATTTTTGTTACAGTGTTGATGCTGTGGTATATTATTTTGTTACGGTGTTGACGCTGTGGTAGAATTTGTTACAGTGCTGACGCTGTGGTATATTTATTTGTTACAGTGTTGATGCTGTGGTATATTATTTTGTTACAGTGTTGACGCTGTGGTAGATTTTGTCCTTGTGTGTTTTGTGATCATTCATGCACCAATACAGTTTATCTTCCTTGTATTCCATGACATTATAACTCCATAAACGCAACAACACAAAACCTCTCATTAGACAGGATCTAATGATAGATTGAATGGTGTACAAACTCCGTGTACATTCACATTTGGACTGATGGCATGCCTCTCTCTTATGATCAATATTTATGTTTGTTCTACATTTGATGGTATGGCAGCTTTTGTTATCACGTTTATACAATGTGGAGACGTAGGACATTTCAAACACTCTTATCACCTTCCCAATACGGTCACGTGACCAAAGATAATGAATGATTAAACAACACAAGCTACCCGTTCCGTTATATAGGTCATACGTTTTCACCTAGATCACCTTAACCTTCCATTAATAGGGTAGTTTTAGTTTTACGAGATTGCAAGCAGTTTATACTTTGTACTCGACACACAAACCTTCCATCGTTCAACATCCAAAGGTTCCTCTTTCGGAGATGTTTCGAAGATGACATATTTCAATGTATTGTTTGTATATGCTTCTTAACTATTTTCCTAATATGATATACTAGACATGGCCAGTCTATGATCAAGATAGCGTTTTCTTGTAGTTTATGTTTCCTTTAACACCCGTTTGTGCAATCACTGATATCTCCCCTTTTTGCATATTTTCGATAATCTGGTATTAAGCACTTTTGCTGTAGGTTTAGTTTTGTATTAGCAAACAATACCTTGATAAGAACATGCACGAAAACATAAGAAAATACATTTAATAAACCACACAAAAAGGTGGAGGCACAAGTAGTTGCTTCGGAATGGTAAACACGCTTTCCCCATCGAATGTGGCGCCCCTCATTCTATCTCTCGTCTAACTCTCCAGTCAAATTCGAGAGAATAATCAAGTCGACATACCTTAAAGACAGAGTAAGCAATGTATCAATCAGGGTTGACACTGAAATAGTAGAAATGAAATCTGATTGAGGGCAGTCAATTTTACTTATTATAGACTAAGATACCTCCGATGGAAAACAGGAGTTAGAAGTTTATTAACCAATATAAAACACCTACCCAGAAAACCCCTTAGAACATGGTCTGGAGTAGCAAATCATTTGTAACAAGTAAGCTTCTAAAATAGGGAAGATGGTACCCTGAGGAAAGGAAAGTTAACTGTCTAAAGCTTGTCGTGAAGTGCACAGATCATTGTCTTATTGGATATGAAGCTGAAAAGAGTATAATTGTGGTGTAAAAAAATGAATATCCAGATTCATTAGAATATGAAAAAGCCCAGATCGGCTGTAAATGATGCACAGTTAGACATGGAATAACGTTATTCTGTTTAAATCTTCCTCCTACAAACTCAACAAAAAGGATGTCAATAAATTAATTAAGATCAAGTTGTATGAGAAAGAACAACACTTAAAACCTTCATTTGGGCACACCACCATCTTCAACTAAGTTTAAAATGAAATTTCAATACTGAAATAGGAAGTAAAATTAAGGGTACTAAACAATCTCTGCTGTCTTTATTCACGGTGAATGTTAAAACAAATTGTCAGTTCTCTTAATTCAGTTATCAATAACGAACATTGGTATGTTTGTGTAACATGTCTGACATTCATACGGGGAAAATATCATTAGGGCAAAAAGATATATATTTTAGCAGAAAGAATATTTGCTTCAATTAAGCAAGACGCACGAACATTTTTATGTGGTAATTGTATGTCGTTTCGGTTCACCAGTTGAAAAATCAATACCATTTAGATCGATAAACTTCTCATTTGAGAACTAGTCATGTGAAAAATAACTTTTAAACCATATGATTTTTAAAGGTTTGTATTAAGAGAAATCTTAAGTTTAATGTTCAAAATAATATGTTTTACATCTCAGAGGAACATCTTTACGATTATACATGGGCATAATTTTCATACGTCAGTGAAACAAATCATCCTGTCCATCGTCTGTAAGGTGTAGTAGTTAGGTCTACAAGTGGTAGGTCAACACAGCCAAATTGTTCTCGCTCACTGAACAATGGTGTTTGTTTAGCGTCTTTAGTAATTTTCTTCACTTGTGTTAAGTCTACCCACAGGTGTAGATGTTAGTAAACATATCGTGTTCTACATTGATCCTAGGTTAAATGTTTGTGGGGCATATGTTAGCTTCTCCCGGTTCAGCCAGCTACAGTGTAAGCCAGATCTAGAAGTGCTGACCTTATCATGAGTATTATACTTTATTCCTGTAACAATATTTGTACGCATGCCAACTTAACATATAATAGCCAGGAGGCTCCCAAAGTAACACATTTTTTTAGAAATATCTTTAAAATTAAAGAGATATCTGTAAAAGAATGAGAGATATCTTTAAATGTAATATAAATATCTTAAAATGAAAAAAGATATATGTAAAACACTGTTTAAAATAGAGGCCTCTATTTTATTAAGACATACCTAATTCATGAATATTTATGTATTGCATTTAAAGATATCCACTATAAGTTTTTAAAATGACATTGAATTAGGATATCTTTAAACGAAAAAGTGTTGTCTAACTAAACTAAAAATATCAAATGAAATTACGATACGTGTATCTTGAAATGTATAAAGACATATTTTCATGAATGAAAGATATCTTATATGTTACAGAGATATCTCATATAACTAGGAGAATACGGTATATCTTTACTGTTTATGCTATATATATCCTTCATTAATAGAGTAGCTTATGATATATCGCCTTAAGAGCTGGAGAGATCTTTGAGGTATCCCATATTAAGTTAGATTGTCAAAGTCGTTGTGACTGTCAATTTAACTTTGGATTTCCATACATTTTGTCCATTTTCTTATCCATAAAATTGTCATTTTAGTATCGATCTCCTTTTTGACAGTTGCACGTCTTTTCAAATTTAGATTTTTAAATAAGACAGTTTCTTAATAGGCATCGTAAACATTGACCCGAGTCTAATGTCTTATCTTAGTCAAGTTGCTTCCAACGGATGTCTCTCCCTATTTGTGAGTACCCACCTGCTCCTATATTTATGTCTATTTATTATTAAATAGAGACTGTGCCACGATTACGCCAGGTAATGGAACCCAGTGACAATAAGTGCAGGTACCTGACATTGGTGAAACTTAACGATAGTATGCATCCTTTTGGTTGTACGGATTTTTTATTTTTTATTAAAATGGAACACAAAACAGGTGTTGACGGTTCCTTCATTCTTTGTACAAGTGACTATTATGTAGGTAGTTGATAACGATTTTGTACCATGCGACAATATTTCGTCGGATTTTTATGTTTTAAATTCAATATTAAGTGACCCAAGGCACTAGGACTACTAGTGACTTTGGAATATAAAATTTCAGTTAACTACTTCACTGTGTAATACAATGTGTACTATGAACACCGTGTGTGTCTTTTTGACTGCTACAAAACCTCTTTGGTCGCTGACATCTCAGCATTTCTATGGCCCAGGTTTGACGGTGATAAATTGATTCTCACTCTCTATTCATACACAAAAGCTTGGAGTAATTTAAGATGAGCTAAGGAAATATTTGCGCTATCAACTTTCACTAATATTTATCTTTATGGTAAATATTTATTCTTTTTTTATTCTAAGGGTCATTTCATGTCATCAGTGAAGGCTGTGTCAGAAGTAGTTAGTAAATACGAATCCGTTCCATAGTAAATATATGTGTGCAGATTTTGTTATTGAATAATAAAATCTCAATAATTCAATATCTATAGATATAAGCTGACTCACATTCTCCCTACATCCTCATTGGTAGGACTATAAAAACGTGGAGGTTAGTGATTTGTGATATTGACTCCGTTTTACTATTTTTAGAAACAGCAGATTAGTTTTTACATTTTATGACGTCATTTCAATTGTTACGTCACAATGCTACCTACCAAATACAGTATTTTCTTCCTGACAATTTCCTTGTGTTCTATCTTTGTTAATGATTTAAACGTTATTCAGCAGATAATTTAGCAATTAAGGACTTTTATTGAGGAGTATATATGGTTATCTGGACCTGAAAAAGTGATATTGGTCGAGGTTAATAATCTCTTTTCAGGTCCATATAATCACATATTCACCTCAAAAAATTTAAGTAATTGATACATATTGTTTTCACACTCCGGAGAGTAAACATATCCCAGAAATCTGTTATATGATATTAATGGAGAAACAAACTATTTTCTCATTAATCTATCATTTGTTGCATGCTTTTAATTTGTTCTTATTTGATCCGTACATGAACCAACCACCAATCGGTTACCCCCGCGAAGATTGGACAATTGTATTTCCATTCTAAGGTTAAGGTAAATATTGACGTTAGAACCGGCTCACACAGGTAAGAGCGTTCTGTTATCATAGTCCAAAGTTCGAGCGTGTTAGAGTGTACGAGTACGGCCAGGATTTGTTCTACCTCTTTATTGTATCAATATTATTATGGATATCGATTGTGGCCAACTCAGCTAAACAATGAATATAAATGTCTATCTCTGGTGGGCGTTACTAGGTCACAACCATACTTGGGTTATGTAAAGGAATTTGATCCCATCGATTGGAATTCTGTATACATTTTAAAACTTTTGTTTTGTTTAAAGCTTGCATTTTACACTTGTAATAATTCCTTAGACATCAGCTTGATTAATTTATTACGTTATTCAGTGCATAATAACACTTGATGCAAAAAACCGATGTCGTCGACATTGTTATCAGCTGATCGGACAAATTACCCGTTTGTTTTGCATAACAGTGTGAAGATTAAAAAAAGGTATAAAATTAAACGAGATTACGATTTAGTTAATTGCAGCAACATATAATCTTTGCCCTGTTTAATTGGAGATTAAAAATAAAAAATGTAGAAGGACGTAGTTGCCTCCAATAGTGCTCCTCGTCACAAGGTTTTATAACGGAACACGATCTAGTAACAAGCCTCTGCTAAGGTACACACATTGAACAAATGTGGAGTAGTTTTTATAAATAAATACTGAGTAAATTTACACAAATATTCAACAATTAATTAAATAGCCGTTTTTATACGACCCTGCTTGAACTGTTATATTTCACACGACATCAATGGACGTGGGATTATATTGAGGAACACACAATCAAACATTCTGAACAGTGAGCTTAAAAAAGTACGGTTTTTATGGAAATGTTCTCAGTTTTATAACTGATGTTGCCGGGGAAATTACTACAGGGAACATGTCATATGATGACGGAATAGCTACTTATTTCATTAGCAGTAAATTAACATCAAATTTATTTTCACTTCGATTTTTAATTTGACAAAAGCTGTCGAGGCTTCGAAAACTTAAATTCCAATGTAAATATTGAGGTATGGGAAATTTAGGGGAGTATCTGACCTACAGTCGACTCTGCCATTAGACACACTCCTTAGTTGACTTCGCCATGAGAAATATAGTGCGACATTTCGTTTCAATTTTGTACCCGACGCTTAGCTGTCTCCCTCTGAGACCCAGTGTAACCTGAGCACCCGACGCTTAGCTGTCTCCCTCTGAGACACAGTGTGACCTGAATACCCGAAGCTGAGCTGTCTCCCTCTGAGACACAGTGTGACCTGAATACCCGACGCTTAGCTGTCTCCCTCTGAGACACAGTGTGACCTGAATACCCGAAGCTGAGCTGTCTCCCTCTGAGACA